>PVJS01061050.1:0-11087 GCA_004027185.1 Glis glis | reverse complement strand
GGAGAGAGAGAGAGAGACAGGGAGGGAGAGAGGAAGAGAGGGAGAGAGAGAGAGAGAGGGAGAGAGAAAGAGAGAGGGAGAGAGAGAGAGCGCGCTGAGGCTGGCCGCGAACCCGGATCCTCCGGTCTCCGCCTCCCAAAGTACTGGGATTACAAGCGTGCGCCACCACGCCCAGCTGTAATTATTATTTCTTAGAAATTATTTGGAATATACCTTAAAGTTGACCACATACTTCTGTTTGACTCACCCGGGGAAGCCTCCTTATTCAGTTATCCCAGAGGACATAAACCAAATGCTGAGGTTGTCAGTATAGCAGAATTGTGTGAAGAGAACTGGGATTAGATGGACTGTAAACTGCAAAGTCTATTTTTTATTCTAAATTTGGCAATGTTAATCCATTTTGCTATGCAAAACACAGCTAGAATATAGACTGAGTGTTGCTACTTCTATTTTTAAGTTAAGAACTGAAAATCCAAAAGTTTTATGAAATCTCCCAATTTAAAATTCACCCATTTTTTCCATACTATAGTGTTATAGTTTGGCTTTAAAATGTCCCTCCCCCTAATGCACAGGATATACATACACAAATATATCAAAGTCAACTACTATGCTGAGCATGAGAAGGAGGAAGGGGGAGGGAATAGGGTTGGGAATTGCAGGAGGGCTAATCGACCAAAGTGTGCATGTATACTTCTACCACCCTGAAACCCATCAAGATGTATGATTACAATGCACCAATAAAAAAAAAAGAAAAGAAAATGCCCCTCACCCAGCTCATGCTTATAATCCCAGTATTTGGAAGCTGAGACTGGAGCATTACAGGTTCAAAGGCAGCCTCAGCAATTTAGCGAGGCTCTCAGCAACTTAGGAAGACCATTTCCAAATATAAAATAGGGCTGGGAGTATAGCTTGGAGGTAGAATGTCCCTGGGTTCAATCCCTAGCACCACATACACACACACACAAAAGTCCCCCCACCAAAAAACTTCAAGGGCTGGAAACAACCATATTTGGAGGCAAGACTGGCGGAGAAGAGTCCCTGGGGGTATTTCTGGATACACTGTGTGACTGGGCCCTGCCCAGCTGTGGCCTCTGGCTCTGACTCTCTCTCTCTCTGGGTCCCCTTTTGCTCTCTGCCATGATTCCCTAAGGATTTCCATTCTCAGCTCCTGCTTGGAGCTGGCATAAAATGGAGTAGATAGATCTCCAGAACTGAAAGTAAATAAATCTTTCTTCCTCTAAGTTGTGCATGTCAGGTGTTTGGATCACAGTGGTGAGAAAGCTGACCAAAGCATATGGGAGCCAAACCAATTGTGTATATGGGTCATATTTGGCTCACAATTTGCCACTTGCAGCATCTGACTTTTGTTCCTCCTTGCCCCATGTCCCTCCATCCCTCCTGCTTTCAATGGAAGGAGTTCAGGCAGCCCTGCCCTCAGGCTTAAAACTGGCTGTGGGAATGGAGGCCAAGCTCTGCCAATCCCTTGAGTACAGACTATTCTAAAGGGGCAGCCAGCTGCACCCAAGGGGAGTGAAGCACTAGTTCCAACCAGCCCTTCACTTTTCATAAGCTAAATATACACTGCAAATCCATCTTCCTAACCCCCCAGCCCGATGTCCCTGATTTCCTAAAGGTGACTACGAATCACCCAAGACCAGAGCCAGCAGGGACTCAAAGGTCGGCCAACCCATTACCACATTTCCTGGCAAGAAGGCCAGTCAAGCAGTCCAAGACCCGTAAGTCGGCTCTCACTTGTAGTGGAGAGCACAGCGCACTGCCAAGCTTAGTCACTCGCTCCGTTACAGTCAGAATGATTAGCAGCTAATTGGAGGCCCTGCTCTGGGCCAAGGAAGAGAAGGGTTAATGGAGATCTACACTGTGGTTACTGTAAGTAATTTACCATACTGATGGGAACTGTATATTGATTTTTTTTTTACCAGTCTTAGGTAAAAAAGACTGTTTTCAACAATCTACTTTTTTTTGGCTGACTATATTCAGGTGCTGATGATGTTAATAGGAGGAAATTGGGATAACATTAATTCCCATCTGAAATATAAATTCAGAAATTACATTATGATGCTTTTCAAACAGAGTAAAACTGTGGCCTTGCATTATTTTTAGCCCTCCAAGTAGGAAAACACAGCTTCCCAGTGGTAAATTAAGGGTTAAATATTTTTATGTTGTCAGCAGTACATATAATTAACACATTCCCTCCAAAAATTAATTGTAAAAAGCCCTAAAATGTTATGGTTAGGGATTTTGTTTTAGTCCCTGAGAATACTCAGTAATTACTTTTCTTCTACCTCAGAGCTGATTTTTCAAGCAAAGAAGTCTAGTACCAACCTAATAGAGACTATAGCTGAAGATTTATGATATAATAAACAGCCTTCAAGGTCTTTCTTGGTTTTGATAGGTAGGCCAAATCTCTTGGTATGCTTGCTTTTATTTGTCAGCATTCATATGTACTGTTTTAGGAGTCTTTGTTAATTGAGTATCACTAGGTGAGTGATCCACTGTGCATTAGGCATATTTTAAAACTAATTAGCAAGAAGCATTGAGATGTCTATTGATATACATCCTCTTTTACTTCCTCTACTCCTGGTCATAACAGTCAAACACACCTATCACTCTTATACTGAAAAGAATAGATACTAGGCAAGGCATGCTGGTTCCTACACATGAATTAATTAGAAATAGTATCCCCAAACAAAGTGATGCTTAAATAAGTTTTAAACCAATTTTGACTTTCTTTCCCTAATACTGAGGGATCTGTCTTCCCTTAGACCTTTAAATGTTCAACTTTATTAATGTTAGGGATTCACATGTATTTCCCTGTTTTCAGAGACACTGAGTAGATGAGATAGAAACAGTATCCTTGCCTTTGTAGAGTTTATAGAAGACCAGCAGGCATTAAATAGCTAAAAAAAATTATGTGACAAAACACTGAATCCATAACTATGAAGACTATGAGATCTGTTGGGAAAACTCCAATAGAAAGAAAATGGTCTTGGGTTTGGAGTTAAAAGTCCAGGGCTGGCCCAGGGCCGGACCAGCCAGTTATCAGCTACATGGTCACTGTTGTGACACTTCACCTTTTGAGGCTTCCGTTTCTTCATTTTTTAAAATGGGGATGATTTGACACCCTTTTGCCTGGTGTTTTGCTGGTAAGTAATCACTGCACTAAAAGAATAAAAGTTATTGCTGCCACCTTTAGGAAACAGACCTAAGAAAGGGAACGGGTCACCCAGGACCGGAGCTGTGTGACTCACTCCAGAACTCTGCACGGATGGCACCCCAATGCTGATCCTGGGAAACCCTTCTGAGGAGGGAGGGGTAAAAAGGAAATGGAGATTGTTTTTCACAGGCTAAATTTCAACAGTTATCAAAATGATATGCAAGTGGTGTTGAAGTGTTTTGCATGACTTTATCTAGAACAAGGTTTCTCAGCATTATGATCTGTGGGACTGGGTAGTTTTTTTTGTTGCGGTAGGCTGTGCTGTGTATCATAGTGGATTTTGCAGTATTCCCGGTCTTGAATCTGGCAATCTACCCCCAGGTGTGCCAATCAAAAATGTCTCCAGTTGGGTGCGTTGGTGCATGGCTATAATCCCAGTCCTGGGGAAGCTGAGACAGGAGGACTGCAGGTTCGAAGCTAGCCTCAGCAACTTAGCAAGTCCCTCTTTCAAAATAAAAAATAAAAAGGGCTGGGATGTAGTTCAGAGGTAAAGGCCCTGGGTTCAATCCCTAGTAACACACACACACACACACACACACACACACACACACACACCAAAAAGAAAAAAAAGTGTATTCAAATTTTTGGTAAATGTTTGCTGGAGAGTAAAGTTGCCATTGGTTGAGGAACATGGATCTAGGTGTTTGCTTTTAACCAGCTGATTCTCAAAATGCTGATTCAAGAGGCCGACTATTCCTCAGAATTTGAATTTATAGGACTAAGCTGGATAGGAGGCCAAGCAACACAAAGCTCATGTCTGGAGAAAGCAGCTACTAATCTACCATGTGTCAGGCCCTTTCTCACCCATTTTTCCAATTTAATTCATGACACCACCCCAGGACAAATTCTTATTCTCCATGTTAAAGGTGACGAAAATGATGTTCATGGAGATACAGTAAAGAGGCACACAAGTTACAGAACAGGGATTTCACCTCAGTTCTACAAGCAAAATCTCCTAGGCTTCTGATCTTGAAACATCTCAAAGCACATGATCACAACACTTCTGGTGAGGTTTATCTTAAGGGGCCATGTGAGTAAAAGCATAATGAAAGGTGACTAAAGTTTAATGATCGCTGGAAGAATGAATGAATTAACATTGTACTTAAGCATTTTATAGCCAAACTGAATCTGATGAGAAAATTATACCAAAGGATCCAACTTCTTCCTTCAACTTCCTCTTTTATTCCAACTTACTTTGGGTCCATTTTTTAATACCATTTATGATCAGTGATAGAAAGTTTATGACTGATTGTGGTATTGGTTTGTATCCACAGTGAACAGAGTGTTACTTAGAACAATGGTTTGAAATTCTTTGAGTTTGAACATGACATTTCCTCCCAGAACACTGACCTCAGGGTAGTCATGGGAGAAAACCTGAGTGGGCATTGCTTTGCTTTCTTATAATTCTAATTTTATTTTAAAATGCATATTTTAGCCGGGCGTGGTGGCGCACGCTTGTAATCCCAGTACTTTGGGAGGCAGAGACCGGAAGATCCGGGTTCACGGCCAGCCTCAGCTCTCTCTCTCTCTCTCTCTCTCTCTCTCTCCCTGTCTCTCTCTCTCTACTTAGTGAGGCCCTCCGCAACTTCGTGAGACACGGTTTCAAAATAAAGTACAAAAAATAGGGCTGGAGGTGTAGCGCGGAGGTAGAACGCTCCTGCGTTCCATCCCCAGTACCACACAAAAAAAAATGCATATTTTAAGTTACATATATTAATTATGTTTTTGTTTTGCTCTGTTTGTAAGGAGACCTGAACCTGGAGAAGGAAGCCTGGGTTTGAAGTTTGGTGCCTCTACATGCCAGCTCTGTGAGCTTGACCAGCTTACCGAGTGCTACTGAGTGCCAGTTTCCTCATCTGTAAAATGGGAATGATTTCAATCCTTTTGAGCTTTCCATGTGCAAGTTAAATTAGGCAATATATTTGAAAGGGCCTAGTATAGTACCTGATTCAATATATTTACTTCAAACTAAACATTAGGTCAAGGTATACCATGTATAGCTTTCATTGTTACATTTACTATATTATGCTTGTGAATTGTTCACACGCCCATCTTCCCTTCTCAACTCTGGGCTCTGTGAACAGAATGTGGGTTGTATTTAACTCGGTAACTCCAGGTGCCCAGCAGTTGCTAGATGTTCATTAAAGTTTTGTTGAATAAATGATTGGCTTTGTGAGAAAGGGAGAAGAAATAAAATGATCCTCATTATACAGGGAAGAAAACAGGCCCAGAGAAGTGAAGGGACTTGTCTAATGTTACATGACTAGTAACTGGCAGAGCAAAGACGCGACTATTGCTATTAGGAAGGCTGGACCTGCCTCAGCTCATCATTCATTTAATTAATAATTACTGTCCCACCACGTGCCAGACATTAGGTGAGGTGCTGGGTATATGCCATGAATACAATAAATACATTCTCTATGCTCATGGAGTCTGTAGGCTCATGGGGGAAGCATTAAAAAATACAAAATTTCAATAAAGGGCATAAGCCTGCAATCCCAGCTCCTAGGGAGGCTGAGATAGAAGATCACAAATACGAGGCCACCCTGGGCCACTTGATGAGTACTTCTCTCAAAATAAAATTTAAAAAAGGGCTGGGGTGTAGTTCAGTTGCAGAGTGTATGAGTGCTTGGCTAGTATACTCAAAGCCCTGGGTGAAGTCCTCAGTACCACAAGGAAAAAAAATTCAATAAAGGAAAAGAGCACAGTGTTTTTCCTGAGAAAAATGTGAGAAACCCAAGTTAGACTGAGGTGTGGGGAAAGTAAATTTGAAGAAGGCACCTTTAGGCTGCAATGTGAAGGATGAGACAGAGAAGAGGGTGGAAGAGTTTTGATGTAGAAGAAAAAAATACATGTATAGCCTGGGGCTTCAAGTGAAGGCAAGAAAGCCAGCAAGGTGGGCACAGGGAGGAGGTGAAGGCCAGTGGCTTGAGGTGAGGATAGAGAGGCAGACCAGGGACGACCGTGCATGGCCTTGGAGGTACATGGAGGATCTCATTATTTCTTACCAGGGCAATGGGAAGTCAGTACTGAGTTTTAAGCAGGGAGTGACATGATGAAATTTATACTGCAAAATCTTCTCTCTGGTTTTCTATAAAAAGTAATCTAAGTTGAGGATCTAGGTGGTGCTGGGAAGTAAAGAAACTAGTTAGGAAAGTGGAGCTCTTGTTGGCTCGTAAGTGATGGCGCTTCTACTAGAAAGGTGGCGATAGGAAGATGAGCAGAGAGAGATTTTGCATGTAGAATCCAAAGGACGTGCTGAGAGATTAGGTATCTGAGGCACTACAGAAGGGGCTGTCACGGGTGATCCCTGTGTTCCTGGCTTGGCAATAAAATAGATGAAAGTGCTAATGCTGTCAGGGGAAATACTGAGTGAGCAAGTGCGAGGGGAAAGAGCAATAGGTTTGGCTTGGACACATAATAAATCTGAACTGCTCATGTCTAGGAGATAATTCAGTAGAAAGGCAAAGTGGACATGCAGGTGTACAGGCTGGAGTTCCAAGAAGGCAGGTCTGGACTTTTAGCTTGGAAGCCACTATTACAGAGTTCACAGCTGAACCCAGGGTCAAGAAGAAATTGAGTGAGAACAGCGGTCCTAGAACTGACCCTTGAAGAACTCTGGTACTGAGTAGGTAGATCAGTAAGCTAAGATAAGCAGGATAGTTTTAAGAAATCTGGGAGAATGAGGTATCAGGAGTATGGTTCAAGAAAGAGCAAGTGGCTATCGAATTTTTTTTTGTGTGTGTGTGTGGTCCTGAGGATTGAACCCTGGGGCATTTTACCTCCAAGCTATACCCTTAGCCCTAATTTTTTAAATTTCAAAACAGGGCCTTGCTAGGTTGCCGAGAGTCTCCATAAATTGCCAAGGCTGGTCTTGAACCTGCCATCATCTTGTCTCAGCCTCCCAAGTACTTAGATTACAGGCATGTGCCACACACCTGGACCATCTACTGAACATTGAAGAATCTAGAAGGGATGTCGTTGACCATACCTTGAAAAGTAAGGTCCTTGAAGCACTAAAACCCTGCGTGTGCAGACTGCATGAAGAGTGGAGTCTAACATGTCTAGGTCATTCAATTCCAGCTTTTTATTTATTTATTTAATTAAAAATTTTTTTTTTTTTTTGCGGACCAGAGATTGAACCCAGGGGCGTTCTACCTCCACGCTATACCCCCGGCCCTATTTTTTATACTTTATTTTGAAACCAGGTCTCACGAAGTTGTGGAGGGCCTCACTAGAGAGAGAGAGAGAGAGAGAGAGAGAGAGAGAGAGAGAGTGAGTTGAGGCTGGCCCCAAACCCGGATCCTCCGGTCTCCGCCTCCCAAAGTACTGGGATTATAAGCGTGCGCCACCACGCCCGGCTCCAGCTTTTTACCTAGGTAAGATTGTCATTTGTTTGACCCAACAGATGAAGGTAAAGGAGTTACATGGAAATGGACCCACAAACCTTTTGATACCATCATCATTATTATAATAAAAACATCACCATAAACAGTAATTTATTGGGCAATTATGATGGGAAATTTCTCATTCTTTAATGCAATCTTTGTGACAACCCTGTGGATAGATTTGATTATTATCCCCATTTTTAAAATGAGGAAAAATGGGGTTTGAGAATCAAATAATATCACTATGATCACATAGAGAGCAAAAGACAGAAGAATTTCAAATGACTGTTTTTCCAATTCCATGGCTCACATTTTCCACCTTCTCTGCTGCCTGGCCTTTACACATACAAAGAGATTCTTTGAAAAGGAAGAGAATCTTTCCATGTCTTTTTATTTCCGGCCTTCATTAGAGTGCTATCAACTACATTTATATGCAATTCTAGAAAGTGCAAACTTTACTTGACAAAGTATTTCAGTGGTATTGGGGGAGAAAGGTTGTGGAGAGAGGAATGGATTAAAAAGGAAATGAAAAACTTTGTGATAGAAATGTTCATTAACTAGATCCTTCTGATGGTTTCACAGGGGTATTCATAGGTCAAACTCATCAAATTGTACATTTAAATATGTGCAGTTCATTGTGCATCAGTTATACTTCAATAAAACTAAAAAAAAAGGAAAAATAACTAAATGGTTGATGGAAGGGTGGGAGAGAAGGGACAATAGAGAGAGAAAGAGCAGAGGAAAAGAGAAATCAGATTAAGTTAGGCCAACTCAAACCATAAATGCCAGCAATATTTGACTCTACCCATCGGTATGGACTTCATACTGTGCCATGCATCTCCCGTCTCCTCCTTATGGACTAAAGAACTTCCCAGCTCCTTCCAGTGTGGTATGTGAACAGCTGTTAGACCTTCTGGGAATTTTCCTGGGCTCAGAAGAGCCACCTTGCCCAGGGTCATGTTTCTTTTCTTTTTTTTTTTTTTGCGGTACCGGGGATTGAACGCAGGGGTGTTCTACCTCCGTGCTACACCCCCGGCCCTATTTTTTTATACTTTATTTTGAAACCGGGTCTCACAAAGTTGTGGAGGGCCTCACTAAGTAGAGAGAGAGAGAAAGAGAGAGAGAGAGAGGGGGAGGGAGAGAGAGAGGGAGAGAGGGAGAGAGGGAGAGAGAGAGGGAGAGAGGGAGAGGGAGAGAGAGAGAGAGAGAGAGCGCGAGCGAGCAAGAGCAGGAACCTCCGGTCTCCGCCTCTCAAAGTACTGGGATTACAAGCGTGTGCCACCACGCCCTGCTTCAGGGTCACGTTTCTGAGAGTAGCCTGCATCCAATGGAGGATGGGGGTAGGGGAGAAGGTACGAAGGTCCAGCCCCTCCAGGTATCCTGCTCCCCACCTGGCACAACTTTGAAGGGCAAATCAAGCCCCAGAGCTCCCCCTGGAATTGGCTGAGGTCTTGTTATGGCTGAATCATATTACCTGACTTCTTTGCCCAATCCTGTTTTACTTTCTTTCTTTTTGCTTCTTTTTAATCAGCTTCACAGGTGCTAAACATGAGGACACTATCCAATAAACTTCTGACAGATCACCTTCTCTGGGCCTGCTTCTTGGGGGAACTCGCATTCTGACAGGGGTTCATGGGATAAAGAGGTGCCCATTGATTCTCTGACACAGACATTACATGTTGCCTGTGGTGATTTCAAAACAGCCCAGGTGTCTTCACTGTATCATTGAGCACGTTTCTAGGTCACCCATCTCTTACAGTTAGAAGGTGTGTGTGCAGGGAATGAGAATGAGTTTTAATAGTGGCCTCTGTGATACATAATTAGTAAGATGAACCTGCTAAAAATTCTATGCATACATCATCTATTGATTTTATAAGTGTGCCTCATTTTCCACACAACACTATGAGCACTAGATAATCACAGCACACCGTGTACTTGAGCACTAGGGAAATCATAAGTAGATATGTATATATGCATACACATGCATGCATTTTCACACACACATAAACAGTTATGTGTAATCTACTTTGCTAAGTGCCTCGTCTATCCTGGGCGCTGTGATAAATGCTTGACATGAATGACTCATCAGGTTCTCACAGGTGGGCACAATTACTTTTATTTTTTCAGATGCAAACCCTAAAGCTCAGAGAGGTTAAAGATCCTGACACAGACTTCCCAGCCAGAAGAGTGGATGCCCGTAGGTCAAATCGAAGCCCACCAGACTTCGAACCCTATACTTCTAAATCACTATGCCACAATGAACCTTATTTTGAGCAAATTTCATACAAGAGAGAATAACAAAAGTAAAGTAAAACTCCATGGGCCCCTCACTTTTTAAATTTAGGTTTTGTCTAATGGGTTTCTTTCAATCAGGAGACACCTGGATGCATAAATAAGCAAAAGCCATAAACAACAATGTGACAGGGAGACGTAGCATTGTCCCCTGCCCCTAGTAGAAGCTATATCTTCTCAGCAATTGAAGCGAGCTTGCTATTACAATTGAAATGCTTTCCATTGTATGCAGAGTAATGGAGCATAGCAGAATACATGCCTTCAGCTATAAAAATCTGTAAATCAACACACACGCCACCATGTTGTGACCGAGAGAACATATAGCCTCACCAACCAGGGCACAGCCTCTGTCAAAGGAAGGCTGGTTCCAATGAATACTGATCAGCCACTAAAAAACAGAACTGGGATTGAGAAAACATCTTATAACTGATAAATATATTGCTATCATAACATCAACAGCTTGAATTCAATGAAAACTATATTGGTTAAATTAAGTCGTCTACATAAAGATGTCAAGTGTTACAACTTCACTATTACAGTGAAGAACAGCTTTGAAATGTGCCTCAACTGAAGAACGAGGTGACACCATGCTTGAAATGACTTTACAGAACTGTTAGGTCCGAAATCATAAATCTCTAATGGAACATCACGTTGCTTTTGGTTGGGGTTGGGATTTTCAGTGCTGTGTCATCCTAATTCAAGGGATCGGGACCATTTTTGTGTGTTATTTCTAACAATAACAACAATAACCACGACAACAATAAAAACCTTAAGTGTTCGTAGTGGATGTTCCTAGAGCTCTCTCTTATTCATAGAGGGCTACAAAAACTGGACACAGCTGGAAATTTGAATTTATAACATTTATTTAATATTTTCTTTGTAGGAACACAATTATGTTTTTTTTTTTTTGCTTTAGATTCTATGTATTTCTGGACTGGATTATTACAGTTCTGGGATTTATTTACAACATAAACATATTAAAAACTCATGAGGACATGTAAGATCTATGAGAATTCACCTTTATTTTTATTTTTTTTTTTTTTTCAGGACCAGGGATTGAACGCAGAGGCGTTCTACCTCCGTGCTACGCCCCCGGTCCTATTTTTTATGCTTTATTTTGAAACCGGGTCTCACGAGGTTGCGGAGGGCCTCACTAAGGAGAGAGAGAGAGA
>PVJS01061049.1:0-11087 GCA_004027185.1 Glis glis | reverse complement strand
CCCTATTTTTTATACTTTATTTTGAAACCGGGTCTCACGAAGTTGCGGAGGGCCTAAGTAGCTGAGGCTGGCCGCGAACCCAGATCCTCCGATCTCTGCCTCCCAAGTACTGGGATTACAAGCGTGCACCACCACACCCAGCAGTCATGGGTATTTTTTTACTGTTTTATTTCTTTGGATTCATTTTATGAATACACCAACTTGGGGTGAGGGGTGAGGAGTGAGGGGCTTCTTTCCAGTGTCCTCGGCTCCTCACACTGGTAGGGGTTTAACAAAGCTTTATGTTGTGGAGTGTGACAGGTGGGGAAAAAAGATGATTAAAGATCTGGCTCTTAAAGTCAGTCTTTTGTTCTCTGAAGGTGATTGTTTATAAGAGTTGTGTTTCTTGCCCTCATTATTATTCTTGCTAATACTCAAATGAATTTTGTTAAGAGAGAAAAAAGGGTAAAACAAAGTCTCCATTATCCTTGTCTGTATAATGTTGGCATTGTGAGACTATGCAAAGTCTAGGTTCCTTTCCTCTTAGAGTCTCTATATGTTTGTGAAACAAATGCAAATTTAAAGTTGTGGATTTCTGTTATAGGGCCAGGGCTGCTGGAATCGCCCAGCAATTCCTCCTTTATGCTGGTTTGCGGAAGCTTAGACAAATTTTTATTTCAAAATTAAACTTTAAAATTTAAAAATGAAAGAAGAAAGCCAGAAGGAATGATTTAAATTTTTGGAGAGCTCATAAGCATTTTGAGGGTAGCCACAGCCATTGGAATTTAATTTGATGTTTTCAGCTTGAGCACTCACCTCCCAGCCTCCCTGTCTTTCCTGTCAGGCTGGGTGGCCACAGCTCTGGGGTCTGGAGCTTTTGGGGTCTCATTTCCACTGTCCCTGTTTGTGAATCTGATTATGTCTTTTTTCTCCCCAGTACTGGGAATGAACCCAGGGTCCCTCAAATAATAGGCAAGAGCTCTACCATTGAGCTCTATCCCAGCCCCATCTCTATGTCCTTAGAGCCACTTCATGCTTCCTCTGTATCCTGTCCCTCCTTCCTCCATGTCCGTTGGTCTGTCTTCTTGACTCTTTTTTGGCTCCTGCTCTGTGGCCATAACCTGGATATAGAGGTTTGACTATTGGCTCACAATTATCTTAAAGGTGAAGTGGAATTCACAGTGTGTTTCCCCATACCAGGGTTGGCACTGAGAAGTATGAGAGGGTATTATAGTTTGGATTTAAAATGCCCCCCAAGCTGGGCATAGTGGTGCACACCTGTATCCCAGTACTTGGAGGGCTGAGACAGGAATATCACAGGTTTAAGGACAGCTTCAGCAACTTAGTGAGACCCTGTTTCAAAATTTAAAAAAAAAACCCTCCAAGTGTTGTGTGCATGTATGTCATTATCACTATGATTTACATTATGATGTGAGACTATAATGCACCAATAAAAGTATATAAAAAAACAAAATAGGGCTGGGAGTGTAGCTTAGAGGTAGAATGCCCCTGGATTGAATCCCCAGTGTCAAAAAATAAATGATAAGTAAATAATAAATAAATAAATAAATATAAAAGGGGGGGTAAAAAGTGAAAAGAGAAGGCCGAGAGAAAAAACCCAATACAGAACTTCACGGGCTGTTGGACACTCCCCTCCCAGAGGCATCCAGAGGATGAACCTGTTAAAACTGCAGAGGACGGAACGTCCGGCACCCATGGCTTGCCAGTTGGCTCCCTGGGTCATTCACCATCAGGAGTCTTTCCCTGCACTGGACACTCAGCCCTCTGCAGGGTGGGGGGTGGGGGGTGTTGGAGCTGAAGAGCTCGGCTTTGGATCTGGTAGATGCCATTTGAAATCCTGGTTCTGCTACTTAGAGAAGTGTGACTTTCTGGGCAAGTTACTTACACTAAGTTTGGATCTCCTCATATGTAAGAAAAGAGCAATGTTACCTGCTAGGTGGAGTTGTGAGGCTTAAATGATGTGTTGTGAAACACTGAACAGACCCAGCTCATAGTAGGGTATGGCAGCCCTTAATTTGCCCCTTATTCTAATATTTTTTCTTAAGGCTATTTAAAATCCTAAACACTCGTAAAAACCAGTAGCCCTGGGCTGGGCGCACGCCTGTAATCCCAGTACTTGGGAAGCTGAGACAGGATCACATGGTCAAGATTAGCCCACGGTAATTTAGCAAGACCCTGTTTCAAAATAAATAATGTAGAGTCAGGCATGGTGGTGCACGCTTGTAATCCCAGTACTTGGGAGGCTGACACAGGAGGATTGCAGGTTCGAGGTCAGCCTCAGAAACTTAGCAAGACCCTGTTTCAAAAATAAAAAGGGCTAGGGGTGTAGCTTGGATGTAGAATGCCCCCGGCTTCAATCCCCAGTACCAAAAACCAAAGCAAATCCTGCCCCAACACCCATCTACCTTGCTCCTAGCTTTCCTTCACTTCCCACCATCCCCACTGATAGACTCGATTTCTAAGCCATGGTGAGTTCCTCAGCTCTGTTCCAAAAACCTCTAGGCTTCCCGCCACAAGCTTTCATCCTGGAATCTCAGACCTCTGCTTAGAACTGAGGAAGCATAGAAGAAATAAGGATTGGTATAAAGGAGACCAACAGGGAAGGGAAAAAGGCCATAGCTTTAAATCTTAGAAGCTCCATGAGCATACCCATCTTTACTCCCCTGTTTTCCTCCAAGGCTGAATTCTTAAAAACCCTATGAATCATAGAGTATTGTGGGTCTAGTTAATTAATGCCTACATACATCGCTAGCTTACACAATGTTTTTTTTTCAGACTAAATAAAGCAAAGGAAAAATGTTGTTAGAGATGTATGATATGGTTATACTCCAAAAATTATCTGGATTGACTGGAGGACATCAACCTAGAGATCCTCATGGAAAACTAGACCACCATGACCACTCTATGCTCCATGATTAAGAAAATTGAGAAAATCATCACCAGAAAGATGTAACCCTCTTACACTTCTTTTTTTTTTTTGTGGTACCGGGGATTGAACCCAGGGGCGTTCTACCTCCGCGCTCCACCCCCGGCCCTATTTTTTATACTTTATTTTGAAACCGGGTCTCACAAAGTTGCGGAGGGCCTCACTAAGTAGCTGAGGCTGGCTGCGAACCTGGATCCTCCGGTCTCTGCCTCCCAAGTACTGGGATTACAAGCGTGTGCCACCATGCCCAGCTCCCTCTCACACTTCTTATGTTCACTATTTACAGTTTCCTTTAAAAAGAAGATTGCTAGCCAGGAGTAGTGGAACACACCTGTAATCCCAGTAGTTGGGAGGCTGAGATAGGAGGAATGCAGATTTGAGGCCAGCCTCAGCAACAGCAAGGCCCTCAGAAACAGTGAGACCCTGTTTCAAGCTAAAAAATAAAATAGGGCTGGGAGTGTAGTTCAGAGGTAAAATGTCCCTGGGTTCAATCCCCAGTACCACAAACACAAAAAGAAGAATCCAAGACCCCCCCAAAAGTTCATCTCACCCTTGAGGGCCCTTTGAGCACATATCCTGCTCTATTGTTTGTTTGCTGAATAAATCTTGGTGCCTATTTGGATTCATCCTGAAATTCATTTCTACAATGTAAATCAAGAACATGCCAAGGCTGAGTTGAGGTCCTCTACTCCTTGCTGGGGGACTACCTCGGACCCCCAAGTGGTGACAGAACCACCCATTAAGTCAATATCTGGGTGAAATCCAAATCCAGCTCCTCCATTCCACGACGATCTGTCCAGAACTGATTTCCCTTTCATCTGAGACCTGGTTATATGAACTTATAGTAAAAGTTACAACATGCTGCCTTTTGTGGCTGTTATTGTGGGGAGTGTCACATATTCTTATACCTCTCACACTGTACAATAACCATTTTTGTTGAATAAATGAATAATAACAATAACTACCTTTGTTGTACATACCACGTTTCCAGGCAATGGGTTATGCCCTTTATATGCATTTCTTCATGAAATGATCAGAGCAAGAGCCGGGCGTGGTGGTGCACGCCTGTAATCCCAGTACTTAGGAGCCTGAGACAGGAGGATCGCAGGCTCGAAGTTAGCCTCAGCAAGT
This sequence comes from Glis glis, assembly GCA_004027185.1. NCBI lineage: Eukaryota > Metazoa > Chordata > Mammalia > Rodentia > Gliridae > Glis > Glis glis. The sequence continues at coordinate 7,030 of PVJS01061049.1, read as the reverse complement.
AGTGAGACTCATCAACCTAGTGAGACCCTGTTTCTAAATAAAAATAAAATAGGGCTGGGGGTGTAGCAGAGAGGAAGAATGCCCCTAGGTTCAATCCCCAGTACAAAAGAAGAAAAAAAAAAGAAATGATTACAGCAAGGGTAAAAGAATGTATTGTGGCCCCCGTGTTCGGTGGGGCGGGGTGGGGGTGTCAGCTAAGGGTTAGATGGAATGGGTCACTTTCCTAAGGTCAAGTAGCCAGAAAGCGAGGATTCCAATCTAGAGCTGTGTCTCTAAGCTCTGTGCTTTCTACTACTCAGGAGGGAACCTAGGGGATTTTTTTAAGCTAAAAATCCCCTAGGGGAAGCTCACCAAGTACTGTGTGCATGTATGTCCCTATGGCTCTGAACATTATAATGTATGATTACAATGCATCAATAAAAGTATATTTTTAAAAAGCTAAAAACCCAGTACCGAGGACATTTGCAATCTCAGGTTTGGGTGCGATTTTATCAATGTCTCAGGACCACCAATGACCTCGAGGCAGCCCTTTCTCTGACCAGGAGAAGATGGCTCAAGGAAGAGAAAAAACAACAACAAAAAACAAACCCCCGAGAATTCGAATTTGAGGTCCACTAAACGCTGCAGAAAATGTTTCCTGCCACTAGAGGGCTCCCTCCGCCTTAGGCAAAAAGTGCAGCGTAGCGCGCGTGGTGGCCTGCGAACCTGCTGCCTGGACCGGATCGCGGCTCCGCGCCACTTCGCCGATGCTCAATCCATTTTGCCTAAACCCTTGGTTCCGGCAGAGCCTGGCCAGTCTGGAGAATCCATGGGCAGCGTCCCAAGCTGGAGCAGTTTTCACAGGGTTGGGGGTACTTTGCGGGGAGGCCATAGATTCTTCTGGGGGTACCCTCCATAAGCTCACTAGCGGAGGGGACGAAGGGAGGGCATCTTCTCAGAAGTGGAGACACAACGGGGTAATCCAGAACTGAGATCCCCCAAATACCAGCCTGGCCCGGTCCAGGTCCTAAAGACCACCTGGCAGAGAAAGTGGCTCACCAGGACCCCGCTTTGTGGGCTCCGGGTGCCGCGCGCTGGTGTAGATTTTGGTTGAGATGGAGAGAGAGGACCTTGCCCCCGACCCCGGAGTCGCGAAGTATGATCTTCTTTGAAAACATCCTGCAGAGAGAACCACCTCACCTCACCGGACCATGGATGTGACGTCGGTATCTAGCGGACTACCTCCAATGGCGCTGAACCGAGCGGGGGACAGGAGGGGTCTCTTCCACAGCCGGTTAGGTTTCTCCGGGGGACCCAGGATGGGGTTGGAGGTTAAGATGCAGCATTTTAACACATTTTGCAACACCTTTGGGGTGACATTAAGTGAAAAGAGGCAACTTACTAAATCACATCTAAGCTATCATAACTACAGATTTATGGCACAGGTTTGAGCGGGGATTAGCTATGGAGGTGGGACAACGCGGTGATGACCCTCCTGATCCTTTTAAAATGTGTTTTGTTAAATTATGTATTTAAAACGTGAAGGAAAAGGTGAAGCGGATGTAAATTGGGTTACAAAACATTTCCAGAGGCTTCACCATCCCTTGAAAGGAGATGCAGAAATAGGACAGGCAGCTTGGGCCTGAGCGCTCTGGATGCAGAAGCCCCAGCACAGCGCTGCGCAAAATCGTCGCCGTCCAGAGAACTCTGCGAGACCTCAGAGGGGGCAGATGCGAACTGAGGTGGTCCCAAGTGGCCCGAACAGTTTCCCTGTAACCACCAGCCTCGCTCTCTGCAGCCCGCGATCCGGCCGGCGTCGCACGGGGTCTGAGAGGTCACCCGGCGGCCTCGGCGGGGCCCAGCAGTGTCGGGCAGCTCGGCAGTAGCCTGGGAGAAGCGGCCGCCGCATTGTTTCAAGCCCTCGGGTGGGGTCCTGCAGGGGGAGGGGAGGTGGCGTGTCCTCGGGACCCGCCCCGCAGCCCTCCCAGGGGACTCGTGCATCAGCGCGTCCCAGCGCCAGGGCTTTGTGAAATGTCGCAAGTCACCATGGAAACCCAAAGGAACGCGGAGAAGGGCGCGAGGGGGGTCAGCCGGGTTCTCCGGCCGCGCCCTCTGTCCGCTCTCGGACCCCGGCTCTGCAGCAGGGCCTGTCGGGAGTTGTAGTCCAAAGGCGGCGGCCGCGCGCCGCACGGTAGTTGCGGGGCGCCGCCTGTCCCGGTCTCCCCCTAACCTGCTAGCGCGAGGTGGGGAGTGCTGGGGAGGAGCCATCTGATCAGTGATTGGCCAAGGCCGCTCCCAGCCCCCACCCGCGTCCCCTCCCCCGCTCGCCACTTCGGACTCCAGCACCAGGCGCGCGAAGGCGAGCGAGCGCGCCAGCAGCCGCCGCCGCCCCGAGCGTCCCCAGCTCCCGCGGCGAGACCGGGAGACGGACCCACCGACGGACCCTCTCAGCCGAAGCATCCCGGAGGAGTGGGTGATGGCGAAGTGGGGGGCGGTGGGCTTATCCTCCCCGGGCTCCCTCCCTGTTTCTCCTCGAGGTGCACAAAAGGGAGGGGATGGGGTCCGTCGAGGGGCCCGGCTGCTCGGTCCACCGCGGTTGGTGTAGTTTGGGATTGGGGGCGGCCATCGAGGCCAAGATGGGGCTCTAGTCGGCTCTTTGTACGCCCACAGAGCGTCGTGAGGCGCCTTGCTGTGCCTAGGCGTTTAATATGTGCTCGTGGGACTTGCAAATAACTGGGGTGAAGAGGTGACTGGATTGAAGGGTTTCACGTCTGGCACACAGTAGGCACCCTACCCTCGTCCGTCGACGTGCAGTGAATGCTGGAAGGCTGGGCGGGGGCTTTGGTCGCGCGCCCGTCCTGCCGCGTCCCTGGATCGCCGCTGTCCCGGGTCCCCACCCACTACCTAGATTTGCACCCTCCGTCCTTCTCGCCTCTGGGTTGGTATCTGCCCAGCCTGCACCAGACCCTGCGGCCCGTTCCATCCGCTGCGCTAGCGGAGCGGGCGCTTGCAAAGGACTCTCCCGCCGCCGCCTTCGAGGCACCTGCCCGAACCACAAAGGCCTCCCGCCGCTGCACGGCTCCTAGCTGACGCCGAGCTGGGTCCCTTCGTTTGAGCCCTGCCCCTGAGCCCTCCCCGCAGCATCGATCTTGGCGGGCGAGGGACCTCGACGCCCGGGGAGGGGCCTGGAGTCTGAGCTGGAGAGCAGCCGGGAAGGGGAGAGGCGGAGGTGGAGGCCTCGGTTTGAGCGAGGATGGGGAAGACTGGGGAGCTGGGTGGGGACAGGTGACCGAATCTGGGGGAGGGGACCAGGATTTGAGAAGGGGACGGGGGGGGGCGGGTCTGAGGATTGAGGGTAGGAGCTCGGTGCAGGTGGCGCGAGGCGAGGCTGGTTCCTGGAAGAATGAGGAGGGGAGTGGAGATGCGGGGTGGGGGGTGGAGACCGCCCGGGTTCGAGGAGGGAAGACCAGAGGAGGTTGGAGACTGAAGCTGTGCGGGGGAGGGGAAGTCTCCGGGGGAGGGGCAGGCAGCTGAAGGCGGGCCTAAAGACCCTCAGCTTTAGGTCTGGGGCCCGGTGGCCCAAGTGGCCGGCTGGGCGTGGCCCTTGGACCAGGCAAGGAACCCTGGATGGCGGATCCCGGACGGGGGTAGGTTGGCCCCGCGAGGAGCTTTGTTTCCCAGCTTGGAACGCGCCCGTGGGGACTCGCTTAGGATTTTGTGATAATCTGCAGCGCCCCCGGCACGCCCTGTTCTCGTGGAGCTGAAAGGCTTTGCCCAGCGGCAGATGCCGCCGGGGAGGCGGAATGGGGGGCGTCTCCCGCCCCGCAGACCCTGAGAACAATAGCCGCCGACACTGGTATCCTCCCGACGTCGAAACAGGGGCCCCCAGAATTCAAGTGGGCAGTGTTCTGGTGCAGAAAACGCTCGCGGAGAAACCTCTGGGCACGTGTTGTCTCTGGGCGGTGCGTTGGGGCACCCGGCCCCGCCGGGAATTCCGCGTGGGAGTCGCGCGTTTCCCCGGGCTGTGGGGCCGGGGAACTGCCGCCGCCCCCGGCTTCTGGTGCCTTCTGGCTGCCGCACCGCAGCCTGCCCCCTCGCTGTTGATCAGCAGCCGAGACGGGCTGTGCTCAGCTGCGCCCAGAGGCGGGGCGGCGACGCAAGTTCCAGAGGCCGGGAGGTCGCCTTGGTGCAGAGCGGGTTCCCCCAAGCCGCCGGCTTTGGCCAGACTGCACAGGTCTAGGAGCCGCTGTGCTTCCTAGGGGGAGTGGTCAGGGATGATGGTAAAACTGGGGGGAAGCGATCTTGGGGGTTACCCCACCAAGGGTGCGGCTCTTGGTTTTAGAGCCTGCAACCGGGGATCAGCGTTTCCCTTTGCCTGTGACCACACCCAAGCCAGTGCGTCCTTTGCAGATTTCTCCCATATTGTCTGCTGACCTAAGACTGGGATGGCTCTGCGATAGGTGGTGGCTGCTTGCCCATGGGAAAGCAGGTGAACGGAGTGAAAACACAGAACCGGGATTCAGCAGAGCTTTCCATGCACTTAAGTCTTGCCGGCTGTCTAAGCACCTTGCATGTCAGAGCTGCAGAGCCTGGGCATGTGAAATGACAGCCAAAAGCCAGAATTCTCTTTTACTAGTTTTCTGTTATCATTGTTTAGCTGATAAGTTAACGGTGAATCTTTAGTATAAAGTTATGTTGTCATTCATTTTCTTAAAAGGCATTTCTGCTCCAAGAGTGGAGGAAATTTGGCCAAGTGATGAAACATCATAGAACTAATTGATACTGCTTATGTTTTCCATTAAGTTAATGGATGAACCTTTTGGATTTCTTAACCCAGCCTTGAAACCTCAGGATTTTCTTTCTTAACTGGGTTGCTAAAGTGAGGGACTGTGATGTGACCGTTAGCTGTTACCTAGGACAGAGAGTACTTGCCCCATGTGAAGGCCTCTTGTTCCGGGTCCTGTCTGGCCACAGGAATCAGCAGTAGGCTAGTTCTTGCTGGTTTTAAAACAAGGTGCTTTAAGGAAGTGCCTTCCGGAATGTACAAAACTGGTCTGGAAGGACTAGATGGAACGGTGTTCAGTGGATGTTTTTAACTATATTTTAATTAAATCCGAAATACAAATAAATACATTTATACATATTCATGTATACACACACATGTGTTTGCATACTTGTATCCAGAATATGTAAAAACTAGGGACCCCAACACTGGAAAGTCAGAAATCTGATCATGTAGAGTTTTTCTTGTATTCTTGTGAAAGAAATGTTTTTATTTCCCAGATGTTTTCATGACCCAAAGAGAAAAGTTTCCAGAGGGGCTGTTTTGTTGGTTTTTTATTTTTGTCATAAGTTTATGGATTTTTTTTTAAATTTTGGTGGTACTGGGGATGGAACCCAGGGACATTCTACCTCTGAGCTATATCCCCAGCCCCATTTTATTCTTTTTTATTTTGAAACAGGGTCTCACTAAGTTGCGGAGGACCTAAGTTGCTGAGGCTGGCCATGATACCTGTGATCCTCCTGTCTCAGCCTCCCAAGCACTGGATTGCAAGCGTGTGCCACCACACCCAGCTAAGTTTATAATTTTTGAGATGGTGTAATCCCATGAAAGCACTCTGTGAACATCCAATGAAATCCTTTTCTTGTGGAGAGGAGCCCATGGATGAGGAATGCCAGTATGCCCAGCTCTTTTTTTTTTTTTTTTTTTGGTACTAGAGATTGAACCCAGGGGCATTCTACCTCCAACCTATACCCCCCAGGCCTATTTTATTTTGAAACAGGGTCTCACTAAGTTGCTGAGGATCTCATTAAGTTGATGAGACTGGTCTTGAACCTGAGCTCATCCTGTCTTCGCCTCCCAAGTACTGGGATTACAGGCATGGGCCTGGCCCAGCTTGTTTGTTACAGAGAAGAGGGAAAGAAAGCAGCATCACCCCCATCCCCTCTGCTGAGGCTGCTCCCATGAAATCTCCAGGACACAGAATTTAGGAAGGGGAGAGGCATATGGCCCCAGCGAAGGACTTTCTGTCCCCAGAATTCTGGGGTGCCATTCTTAACTCTTATCTCCCTGAGCTTGGGGATTTCAGCTAGGTATACACAAAGAAGTTCATGGGTGTGAAGCCCTGATGGTTTTCAGTATAGCCTCTCCAAGATGCAGAGAGGGTCTGGGGTAGGTGCATGATTCTCAACGTGCTACATGCTTCTATCTGAAAACGGTTGCATAGCCAGGCAGCTTTACACAGTTGGCCAAAACTAGGTTTAGGGACTTGCAGTAGCCTTCATTCATAGTGCCTGCATCTCTCTCCCTCCTCCTCCTGCCATGGATAGCTGAGACTGTTTCTTCCTTAATAGCTTCTCTGACCCAGAATTCATCTCCATCCTACATTAGCTCCTCAGAACTGTAGGCCAAAGGTCATTGCGACTGTGGGCAAGTCTCTGGAGAAACAGTATACTGTTTTTACAGACCTTTTCTTTTTAATTAGGGCTTGAAAAAATATTGAGAGCCAGACAAATTGGTATTGTTAGACAAGAGTATCTGAAACCCAGTCTATCTTTCTGGTGTAAAAATTTCCCAGTTTCTAATAGAATCTGATCCTGTGTATCCTTTTTTTGTTTTCTGAACTATAAGAAAATAATTCAGAAAAGTCTTCTAAAACTTAATTCACAGGATCCTGTAGGAGAACAATAATACGGAACATCTTTGTCAATGTAAAATCCTGTAGGAAGAAATTGGCATCATATGAGAGCAGATAAGAATAAATGTGTTTTATTATTTTTCAAGAAAGATGTTTGGGCCGGGCGTGGTGGCGCACGCTTGTAATCCCAGTACTTTGAGAGGCGGAGACCGGAGGATCTGGGTTCACGGCCAGCCTCAGCTCTCTCGCTCTCTCTCTCCCTGTCTCTCTCTCTCTCTCTGTCTCCTTAGTGAGGCCCTCCGCAACTTCGTGAGACCCAGTTTCAAAATAAAGTATAAAAAATAGGGCCGGGGGCGTAGCGCGGAGGTAGAACGCCCCTGCGTTCAATCCCTGGTACCGCAAAAAAAAAAAAA
>PVJS01061048.1:0-11087 GCA_004027185.1 Glis glis | reverse complement strand
TCAAAATAAAGTATAAAAAAATAGGGCCGGGGGTGTAGCGCGGAGGTAGAACGCCCCTGGGTTCAATCCCCGGTACTGCAAAAAAAAAAAAAAAGTGTCAGTCTAACACTGCTGTTATATAGAAAATTTACAGGAAATGTTAAGCTAAAGGCTTTGTTGGTTGTTTTTTAAGGGGGGGATACTATGGTTGGAACTCGGGCATTCTACCTCCAAGCTACACCCCCAGACCTATTTTATTCTTTTATTTTGAAACAGGGTCTCACTAATTTGCGGAAAGCCTCACTAAGTTGCTGAGGCTGGCCACCAACCTGCTGCGATCCTCCTGTCTCAGCCTCCTAAGTACTGGGATTACAAGTGTGTGCCACCATGCCCGGCTTTTATTGGTATATTCTGAAAATGCCACCATGCCACGATACTTAAGAAAATGTTGAGCAGGGCGTGGTGGCGCACACTTGTAATCCCAGTACTTGGGAGGCTCAGACCGGAGGATCCGGGATGGTCACCAGCCTCAGCTACATAGGCCGTCGGTAATTTTGCGAGACTGTTTCAAAATAAAGAATAAAAAAAAATAGGGCTGGGGGTGTAGCTTGGAGGTAGAATGCCCCTGGGTTCAATCCCCAATACTGCAAAAGAAAAAAAAGATAAAAAAAGAAAATGTTGAAGATTGCACTGCCTGTTATATGGAACTCAAAAAGAATTGGGTGGGTGTAAAGGAGGAGGTATTTCTTTTCTTTCTGTCCTTTTTTTTTTTTTTTTGCAGTACTGGGGATTGATCCCAGGGGCATTATACCTCCAAGCAATACCCCCAGCCCTAATTTTTATTCTTTATTTTGAAACAGGGTCTCACTAAATTGCAGAGGGCCTCACTAAGTAGATAAGGCTGGCTCTGAACCTGTGATCCTCCGGTCTCAGCCTCCCAAGTACTGGGATTACAAGCGTGCGCCACCATGCCCGGCTGGTTGTTTGATTTTTAACAGTTTTATTTGGTAGCCTTTCTAGGTGCTCTATAGTGAGTTTAGAAATTTATGTATGAGCCAGGCATGGTGGTGCCTCCCAAGTACTGGGATCACACGCGTGTGCCACCACACCCGGCTTTATTTCTTATTTTGAAACCGGGTCTCAATAAGTTACTCAGGGTCTCACTAAGTAGCTGAGGCTGGCTCTGAACCTTAGATCCTCCTGTCTCAGCCTCCCAAGTACTGGGATTACAAATGTGTGCCACCACACCCGGCTCTTAGATCTTACTAAAATCTCTGGATTGAGTGTACAGTGAAAATGCTGAAAAACTGTCACACAATGAACTTCCTACCAAGAATCTATTCAACTTGAAGTTCATTGCTAGTGGGATGAAGAAAGGAGTCACAAATATTTAATGCCAAATCTTTTATTTTTATTTTCTGGAACTGGGGATTGATCCCAGGGGTATTCTGCCTCTGAGCTATATCCCCAGTCCTTTTTATTTTTTATTTTGAAAAGGGACTTGCTAAAATGAGCTGGGAATGTAGCTCGTGGTAAAGCACCCTTGGATTCAATCCCCTGTCCCCCCCCAAAGAGTGATACTGACCTAAAGAGACATATAAACCAATGAAACAGTATACAAGACCAGAAATAAAACCTATGCATATACAGTCAATTGATTTTCAAAAAGGGTGATCACACCATTCATCCAGGGAAGAAATGATGTTGGAAAAACTAGATATCTACAAGGAAAATAATGAAGTAGCACCTGGGCGTGGTGGCATGCCCTTGTAATTCCAGTACTTGGGAGGCTGAGGCAGGAGGATCTCAGGTTCCCGGACAGCCTCAGCTACTTAGTGAGACCCTGTTTCAAAAAATAAAGAATAAAAAATAGGGCTGGGGGTGTAGCTCGGAGGTAGAATGCCCCTGGGTTCAATCCCCAGCTCCAAATTAAATAAATAAATAAATAAATAAACAAACAAAACTAGAAATAGTTTTCACAATTGTGTGTGTGTGTGTGGTACTAGAGAATGAGTGCAGGGGCACCTCAACTGCTGAGCTATATAGCCAGCCCTTTTTTGAGACAGGGTCTCACTAAGTTAGGGAAGCTGGCCTTGAACTTATGATCCTCCTGTCTCAGCCTCTCAATTATAGGTGTGCCATCATGCCAGCTTCTTCACAAATTAATTTTCTAAGTACAATTATTTGTTACAATTCTAAGTACAATTCTTTTTTTTTTTTCTTGCGGTACCGGGGATTGAACCCAGGGGCGTTTTACCTCCAAGCTGCACCCCCGGCCCTATTTTTTATACTTTATTTTGAAACCGGGTCTCACCAAGTTGCGGAGGGCCTCACTAAGTAGCTGAGGCTGGCCGCAAACCCAAATTCTCAGGTCTCTGCCTCCCAAGTACTGGGATTACAAGCATAAGCCACCACGCCCAGCTTACGATTCTAAGTACAATTCTAAGCTACAATTATGTCATGTTCTCCAAAATACTGACATACTGGGTTTTCTACAAAAGCACATTAGTACCTCATGCACAAGAAAAAGCTCTTCCCTGTGTTGAGGGGTTTAATGGACATAAGAGTCATCAAATGAATTAGCGAGTATTTTGACTAACAAGATAAACAGTAATGTCTAAGACTTTGGTGTGAATTCATTGCCCTACAACCTGACTACAGGAGGTGAAGGTGGTGAAACAAAATAAAACAATGCTGTCATGCTTGCTTCTTTAATTTCTGAATTAATTCCTCTACACTGATGCTTTGGTTCCTGCTACAGAACAATTTTGTGTGTTTTAGGCACCAAGAAACCATGAGACAACCTTGAAATTATTTGTATATTTTTTCAAACTTATAAAGGAAATCTTATAAAGCACATGGAAAACTGAAATTTAACTAAAAACTTTTTTTAGGTCTAAATGAGAAATTTCATGCAACTTTGATGGGCTTTTGTGCTACATTACAAATGACAATGAAGACAATATGGGAGCAGATTATTACAAAATAGATAAACAAATGTACATTCAAAGAGTAAAACAAACAAAACCAAAAAAATAAAAAATAAAAACACCAAAACCCTAAGTAATTGTGTTCAGGTAAAATGAGACTGACATTCTTCTTTCTGCTATTAATCAACTTCTCAAGAAAGAGATATTGTTTCTATAATTTAAAGACTTTACTACATTAAAAATTCAAGCCAAGCCGGGCAGGGTGGCACACACTTGTAATCCCGTTACTTGGGAGGCTGAGACAGGAGGATCACAGGTTCGTGGCCAGCCTTAGGTACTTAGTGAGGCCCTCCGCAACTTTGTGAGACCCTGTTTCAAAATAAAGAATAAAAAATAGGGCGGGGTGTAGCTCAGAGGCAGAATGTCCCTGGGTTCAATCCCCAGTACTGTGGGGAAAAAAAGAAAAAAAATTCAATACCTTTTTATGGTGACAGACTTCAACAACCACTGAAAGTAGGGATCTCTTCAAAATAATATAAATCATCTTTTGTAACCAATTTATAAATCAATTTCTCTTTCCAGTGTAACTTTTTTCCCTATGCTGCCTACTCCATAGCCATTTAAGCTTTTTTAAAGGTGTAAGGATTTTTTTTCATATCTATAATATGTTGCTACTTATAAATAGCCTAAAATGTTACTAAAGTTCTCTTAGTCTAAAACTAAGTAAGTTACCCAAAGGACTTAATCACCACCAGTAGAAGTTCCTAGTAGAATTATGCCAAATAATAAGAAATTCCCTGGTGACACTGCATGACTCATCAGGAGACAGCTTAAGTATTATCATTCCCTTTCAGTGGAAAGACTATCTTAGCCAGGTTACCCAGAGCAATGAGTTGGCTCTCACTTGTCTATGAAGCTTTACTCCTTATAAAGTGCTTTCATGGAAGTATCTAGTAATTTAGCACCTTCTATGGTATAAGGATAATCATCATATTTGGAGGCAGCAACAATCCGAAATTTAAATTATCAGGGATTTTCAAAACAGGGCAAAGGCTAATTATTTCTAAAGCAGGCGTTATTAGGTTTCTTCCACAAACTTTTCCACACTCCCTATAACTTCAAATTCAAAGCCATGTTCAAGATATTCATAGTTTTGTCTGATTTTAGGGATAAGAATGTCAAGGTGTTAAAGAAAATACAGGAGCCAGGCGCCTGTAACCCCAGCAGGATAGTAAATTAGAATCCAGCACAGGCAAGTTAATGAGACCCTGTTTCAAACTAAAAAATTAAAAAAGGAGGCTGGGGGTATAGTTCAATGGTTGAGCACCTTTAGGAGGGGAAGGAAAAGAGAAGACAGGAGAGGAAAGCCTAACTGGTTAGATGGTTTAAAAAATAAAATTTTCGTATGTAAAAATAGCCATAGTTTTCTTTTTAAAAGCCAGCTGTGGTGGTACACAGCTCTCACCTATGCAGGAGGCTGAAGATTCCCAGATTGAGGCTGGGCAACTTAGTGAGACCCTGTCTCCAAATAAAACAGAAAGAGCTGAGGATGTATCACAATCATACAGCAATTTGTAGTATGCAGGAGGCCCTGGGTTCAACACCCAGTACCCACCCATCCCCACTCCCCAAAATAAAAAAGGCAAGAACTGGGGATGTAGTTCTAGAGCATTTTACTTGCCTAGCATGCATGAGTAAGGCCCTGGATTCCATAAAAAGGGCAAATTACTGCCCCCCTCACTGTCAAGTGTTGGACTTTCTTGGGATATGTGTGTGTGTGTGTGTGTGTGTGTGTGTGTGTGTGTGTGTGTGTTGCTGGGAATTGAACTCAGAGGCATTCTACCTCTGAGCTACATTCCCAGGCCGATTTATTTATTATTTATTATTTATTTATTTATTATTTATTTATTTATTTATTTATTTATTTATTTATTTTGCGGTACCAAGGATTGAACCCAGGGGCATTCTACCTCCGGGCTACACCCCCAGCCCTATTTTTATTCTTTATTTTGAAACAGGGCCTCACTAAGTTGCGGAGGCCTCACTAAGTAGCTGAGGCTGGCCGGGAACCCGGATCCTCCAGTCTCAGCCTGCCAAGTACTGGGATTACAAGAGTGAGCCATCACACCTGGCTTCTTGGGAATTTTAAAAACAAATTTATTTTCTTTTTACCTAGCAGAATTGAACATTTTTAAAAAGTTCCTCAGAATACTAAGAACATAGTAAAAAGTGGCATTTTAATACAATGTCAGCAGGAATATAAATTAGCAAAACCCTTCTAGAAGGCAATTAGTGACATTAAGAACTTAACAAAGAAATTTATCTTCTTTGCCTGATAAAGACCACTCCCAGAAATTTACCCTAAGAGAAATAACCAAAGATTATGTAAAACTGTTTTTCATAGGGGAAAATGTGCACAAGCATTAGCTGTGATTTATTTGTTTGTTTGTCTGTTTTATGGTACTGGGGATTGAATCGGGGCATTCTACCTCTAAGCTACACTTCCAGCCCTATTTTTATTTTGAAACACGGTCTCAATAACTTGCAGAGGGCCTTGCTAAATTGCTGAGGTTAGCCGTGAACCTACAAATCTTTTTTTTTTTTTTGCGGTACTGAGAATTGACCCAGTTATTCCCCCAGCCCTGTTTTTTATTCTTTTTTTTTTTTTTTAAACAGGGTCTCACTAAGTAGCTGAGGCTGGCCACAAACCTGTGATCCTCCTGTCTCAGCCTCTCAAGTACTGGGATTACAAGTCTGTGCCACCAGACGCCGCTATTGTTTATTTTTTATTTTATATATTTATTTTGACGGAGGGCCTCGCTAGTGTTGCTGAGAGTCTCCCTACATTGCCGAGGCTGTCCTCAAACCTGCAATCCTCCTGTCTCAGCCTCCTGAGTAAGCTATAATTTAAATGATCTATAATTATAACTTTAAAACAACCTAAGAGTCAGAATGTAAGGACTTAGAGTACCAGCATATCCAAGAATGCTATATATCGACTTAAGATACTTTGAAAGAGTATCTGGTGGCATGTGAAAATATTTACAATCTCTTAAAATATAAAATACTATGAATATATCTAATGATTAAAAAAACAAACACTATACATACTTTTTTAAAAAATCTTTTTTATCTAATTGTTTAGTCTGCCAGTAGGAGCATTATGTGTTTGTCTCCTCTCCCCCCTAAGAACCTAAGTAAATTTTTAAAAGAACTTTTAAAAATAATTTTAATTAGAAATATTTTTTAAAGATTAGGTAGCTTGCCCATGATTCTGAAAGATGGAGACGGATGGAAGAGTGTGAACTGGTAAGCAAAGTGGAGGGCGAAGAGCAGGATACTCACAGAGGGCTGCAGCGAAGGAGGGAGGCTAATCTTCTGGGCAGAACCCCAGAGAGGTGCCAGGTCAGTGACAGTCGCACGAGGAAGGTCAGTAGTGAGAAGTGGGACTGAAAACATCTGTCATAGCAAGAAGTCAACAGAGAACGTCTAAAGTTGATAAACCAAAACATAAACACTATAAGCATATTATTTAGAAGCACGGAGTTAAGCCCCCAGGAGATCTGAACCAAAGGTTTTTTAAAAGCAGTTGCCTCTAGGGAGTAGGGCTCTTCATTGTTAGGCTTTTTGAATTATGGTTATTTGGTTATTTGATTTTCTTAAGCTAACTATACATAGATGATTGATTTTTTTAAAGTTTTTATTCTTTGCTTTTCTTCATTTCCTAAGACACAACCTTAGATTTTTATTTCCTTCTGTCAAGTCAGAGACTAGATTTCATTTGCCAGGGTTTTTCAACTATAAGAAACAGATCTACTAGGATTTAACTAGCATTTCTTTTTCCTAACAGAAAATAGGGGTATTGTTGGTGAAGCTTTCATTTCAGTTATAAATGTTTACTTAAATGAACTGGGGGTGCTATGTTAAATATCTTACTGAGTCCATTCTCTACCTAGCAGCCAGAGGTAACACTGTGAAGATGTGAATTCCAATGGCTATTCCAATGGCATCCTTATCTCCCTCAGTGATAGCCTACAAGCTCCTTTAGGATTAAGCAACACCTCCAATCTTCTGTCTCTGGGCTTTAGCAAGCTGCTCTCTGTCATCTTCTTCTAACACTCAAGCCTGTCCCCAAGTCTTCAAGCTCATTCACTTTCTGCACCATTCACTCCCTCACCTAATTCTTCAGGAAAATGTCATTATAACCCCCACACCTTTATGCTTTCCCTATTCTATTTCTTTCCTTGTTTTACTTTCCACATAGGATTCTACAACTTTCTATTAATTCTGTTTAAGTCCCCTTACCCTGACCAGATCATGCAAGCTTGCAAAGGGAATGGATTTTTGTTTGTTTGTTGATGTCCCCACAGAGCCTGTTACAGTCTCTGGCAGTAAATATTTTTTTGAATTAATGGACTAGTTAAAAATATGCATCACCTTATGAAAAAGCCACATTACTGGCAACTAAGCACAACAGTTTGGAACTCCTAAGAAATTCTGATAACAATTTTAATTAATGAGGATAAGCCACAATTTAGACTCTGGAACTATAAATTCCAGCTATTCACAATACTGAATAAGTTGTTGGCGCACTCTAAATATGCAAGACTAGTGACATCAACGGCAACATAAAAAATGCTTGTATCTCAGCCATCATTTTTAAAAAAGAAAGAAAAGCCAGGTGTGGTAGCTAATGCCTGTAATCCCAGTACTTGGGCCAGCAAGATAAGATAATTCAGCAAGACCCTGTTTCAAAATAAAACAATAAAATAGGGGCTGCAGGTTTCGGTCAGTGGTAAAACACCCTTGGGTTCAATTCCCAGTACCACAAAAAGAAAAAGAAAAACTCATAAGAGAATCTGTTCCCTGAACAGATATGATACTTTAAATTACCAAACTCTTATACCTTTTTATTTATTTATTTATTTATTTATTTATTTATTTATTTATTTATTTATTTTTGTGGTACCAGGGATTGAACCCAGGGGCAGTCTACCTTCGAGCTACACCCCAACCCCAGCCCTATTTTTTTTATTCTTTATTTTGAAACAGGGTCTCGCTAAGTTTCAGAGGGCCTCACTAAGTAGCTGAGGCTGGCCCCAAACCAGGATCCTCTGGTCTCAGCCTCCCAGGTACTGCGATTACAAGCGTGCGCCACCACGCCCGGCTTCTTATACCTTTTTTATAAGTCACAGTGCAAGTCTCACTCTCAGTAACCACAACTTGCTCACAGTCACAATGTTCACTATTTAGTTTATCACCTTCATTTTTTTTTTCAGAATAAAACAAAGAGCAAATTGGCATTCAGGAGAAATTCACATACCAAATCTTTTTTTTTACGGTACTGGGGATTGAACCCAGGGGCATTCTACCTCTGAGCTACACCCCCCAGCCCTATTTTTTATTCTTTATTTTGAAACAGGGTCTCACTAAGTTGCAGAGGGCCTCACTAAGTAGCTGAGGCTGGCGGCGAACCTGCAATCCTCCTGTCTCAGCCTCCCAAATACTGGGATTACAAGCGTGCGCCACCACACCAGTCATAGCAAATCTTTTTACTGTGGTACACATGGATGGCAGAGAATCTGTCATTCATGGTTCCAATGCATTTTTTAATCCCACATTCATCCTGCTCAATGAATGCAAAATAGCCTCAATAAATTTGCAATGGTTAAAAGGGAAAGTTATTGAACACTTCCCCTTACACAAAAACACAACAAGAACAGATTTCTACTGTGTATCAAAGTTTATCCAATTGCAAAAAGAAATACTGTTAGGCCTGAAAATGTATAATGGCTTTTCCAGATCTCATGCTATTAATAAAAAAACATAACTTAATAAAACCACTTTACTAATCGCTTGTGTTCTTTAAGAATACATTTTGGTATTAGCTGCTTTTAACTTTTTGGTGTTAGCTGCTTTGCAAACTCTTAACCCATCTTCTCAAAAACAATGTGGTTTTACCTGTTTTTACCGTAAGAAGTAAAAGCATTTTTAAAAAGAGGGAAGTAAACGAGACAAATTGAAAGGGCAGCTCACAGACATAAATAAATAAAGCTAAGTGAAGTACTGAAGCCACTGGTAAAACGAAAACCACATTATATATAGGAAGTAGCAGACCTGATATCAATGAAACCAAATTCATGAAATGAAAGATAATGGAGAAAATTACATAGAACACAGCAGAAAACAACAAAGGAAACATAAAACTGATGTTTGTTGAGGAAAAAACTAAAAATGGAAGCACATTAAAAGATAAATAAAAAAACTAATCCTGAGTCCACAGTTTGAAATGGCTTACCATGTAACAGGAAAACGTAATAGAGAATCACACCAATACCGAGATATATCCTGATGAAGTTACTGAACTTCAAGGATAAAGAAAGAATTCTACCAATACCCAGGCAGAAGTAGGTCACCTACAAAGGGAAAAAAACAGTCAGGCTGGACCCAGTCTTCTCTATAGTAACCCCAGATGCCAGAAGATAAGGGAAGAGTATCTACTGAATATTAAGAAAAGGGAATTGTAGCTCAAAAATTCTGTAACCAGCCAAAATATCATTTCGCTTCGGAAAGCAACTAACAAGTATTTTCAAACATAAGAACTCTTGATAATACAGCACTCAAACAACCAATACTGAAAAATCTATTTGATAAATATAACAGATATAAATGTATTACAGCTATTGTTCTATAATAAAAAAACAGAATTACAAACTACCATATTTCTTCATCTATGTACTTTTTTCACGTTAGTATATCTGAAATTAGTATGCATGACAACTGATGGTGTGACATAATTTCTTGGACCGCATTTAACCATATTAGTACTATTCAAATTAAGGAACCATATAACAATCAAGAGTACCTTAGACATAATGAAACATAATACATAACTTCCAAAGTGAGAGAGAGAAAAAGCAAATACAGAAAACTGTGTAGTTGAAAAGAAGAAACACAGGCAAAAAGCAACAAAAAAAACACTAATATTATAAAAGGAAAACCAAATACACATTAATGTAAGTGATTAATAGCATCTCAAATAGGGTCCAAAGAGACTAACCGTGATCCAACTATACTGGGGTCTACAAGAGACAAACCTAAAATAAAGACTTTGAGAAGTTAAAAGTAAAAAGTTAGAAAAATGTATACCAGGCAAGTATAAACAAATACCCTTTTTTTTTTTTTTGCAGTGCCGGGGATTGAACGCAGGGGCGTTCTACCTCCGCGCTACGCCCCCCGGCCCTATTTTTTATATTTTATTTTGAAACCGGGTCTCACGAAGTTGCAGAGGGCCTCACTAGGTAGAGAGAGAGAGACAGGGAGAGAGAGAGAGAGAGAGAGAGAGAGAGAGAGAGAGAGCGCGCGCGCGCGCAAGCGAGCTGAGGCTGGCCATGAACCCGGATCCTCCGGTCTCTGCCTCCCAAAGTACTGGGATTACAAGTGTGCGCCACCACGCCCGGCAACAAATACCCTTTTAAAACCTGTTGAATTCAAAATGAAATAACATTAAGAGGCAAAAAAGAGGGTCATTTTTATAATGATCAAGATTACAATCTATAAAGACACAATGTTTATAAAACATACATATTAAAATCTTCATAATATATGGTTGGAGAAATATAAGAAAAATGGTTGGGCAGAAATAAGAATGGAGGCAATCACCATTTCAATCCTGAAAGATCAAATAGACAAAATGAAAAAATGGTGAACGGATGGTTGGGAGGAGATCAAACCTCTATGGAAAGTTACAAAAACTGATCTTCTATTTAGGACACTGACCTCTCAAAAATTCAAGAAAAAAATAGTCTAGACTACAATCTGAAAATGAAGCAATTAAAGTACTTTTCTTAATGTAATAGACTGGGATGGTTTGTATATTTCTCTTTAAATTACCAAGGATGAAGCCATGCGTGGTGGCGCACGCTTGTAATCCCAGTACTTTGGGAGGCGGAGACTGGAGGATCTGGGTTCGCGGCCAGCCTCAGCTCTCTCTCTCTTTCCCTGTCTCTCTCTCTCTCTCTACTTAGCGAGGCCCTCCGCAACTTCCTGAGACCCGGTTTCAAAATAAAGTATAAAAAAATAAGGCCGGGGGTGTACCGCGGAGGTAGAACGCCCCTGAGTTCAATCCCTGGTACAGCAAAAAAAAAAAAAAAAAAAAAAAAAAAAAAAAAAAAAAAA
>PVJS01061047.1:0-11087 GCA_004027185.1 Glis glis | reverse complement strand
AATACACAGAGATACAGAGGCTCATTCACCCCAGCTATCATGACATCCTGTATCTTGTCTTTTTTTTTGTTGTTTTTTTGGTCCCAGGGATTGAGACCAGGGGCATTCTACCTCTGAGCTATATCCCCAGCCTTTTTTATTTTGAGACAGGGTCTCACTAGATTGCTGAGAGCCTCACTAAATTGCTCAGACTGGCTTCAAACCAGCGATCCTTCTATCTCGGCCTCCTAACTACCTGGTATTACAGGTGTGCACCACCATGCCCGGCTCTGTACCTTGTCATTAAGATGCCATTGCCTTAGAATCTGTGTCACATTGTTCACCCCAAAATCAAAAGCACCATAATCACATCAACAGGAAATAAACCTTGCTCCTGGAGCCACCAAGCCACACAAATCTGATGTTTTTGGATAATGAGAGCATCTACTGTCCTGTCAATAAAGCCACAGGTGGCTTGGCAACACCTCTCAGAGCGGGGACTCGCAGTGACAGTGACGCACGTCAATCAAAAAGATGGCCAGCAGCTGTCGGGGCTGACGGCGCTGTGAGCTGTGGCTGGTCTGACTGCCACAGAGGTGGCCAGAGGCTGCTGGTAAACATTCAAAGCTGCAAATCGTGTCCCTGCTTTCTTCTCAGGAACCTCTTTGGGCGCCTCTCCGTGGCCGGCCTGGCCTCATGGCTGCTCCTCAGCGCACTCCTGCACAGTTCAGAGGGAGGGGCACTGTGAGCTGGACAGACCTCGACCGCTGAGTAAGCACAGACAGACAAGGAAAGGAGAATTTTCAGATTTCTTGCCCTTTACTGGGCTTCCTTTTTTTTCTCTCCTTTGTGTGTGTGGTACTGGAGATTGAACGCAGGGGCATTCTACCTCCGAGTTACACCCCCGGCCCTATTTTTTATCCTTTATTTTGAAACCGGGTCTCACGAAGTTGCAGAAGCCTCACTAATTAGCTGAGGCTGGCGGCGAACCCGGCCTCCGGTCTCAGCCTCCCAAGTACTGGGATTACAAGTGTGCGCCACCACGCCCAGCATTTTTTTAAAATTTGAAACAGGGTCTCACTACATTGCTAAGAGTCTCAGTATGTTGCTGAAGCTGGCCTTGAACCTGAAATCTGCCTGTCTCAGCCTCCCAAGTACAGGCTTACAGGTGTGTGCCACCATGCCCAGCTTTCTCGATTAACCACAGAGACTTGGATCAGTCCAGTTATTCTGTGTACCAAGATTTTTCGTTCTCTACCCTTTGGAGCCGTCTCCCTAATTCTTCCCATGGTCTCTGTTCTCATGTTCAGATGGCTTCTCAACTATGCAATTTTCATTAGCTTCACGACGATAGTTTAAATGGACATTAAGCTGTTGATCTCTGGTCTATTTTTAGATTATTCACCCTTGGCATTATCCTGAAGGCAGCAATGGATAAAAATTCTGCTGGGAAAGTAAAGCACTACTTCATCTGACAGAGAGGATGTATTTGTAAACACACTTTTGTTTTTAAATCTTCCATGCCTCAAGGCCTCCCCAGAGCCGAGGAGTTGGGTGAATTCTGGGAAAATAGAGGAGCTTGGAAATGTCTAAGTTGGTAGCTCACTTAGAGGATGTTCTGCCACCTGCTCACAGCCACAGGGAATTTCACAGCCAGTCCCTATGTGGCAGCGGGTGCCACGCAACGGAAAGTGACAGTGAGTTACGATTTTGCTGTCTTTTCATTCAACTTTTCTTCCAGTGCTCTTGCCCTTTCGAGGATCATCAAAATGCCTTCCCTTTAACATTAACACTACAAGGAATCGAAGTCTCATTTCCTGGAACCACAGGCTGATGGCAGCCATCCCTCAAATGAGCCCCCATGGAGAAAACTTGGGACCTGCGCTCCCAGCTCAGGTTTCCGGTGGACGCATAGTCGACCCCTTGGCAGGAAGCTGAGGCCATGGATTGCCCTCTCACTGCTGTCCAGTGTCTGCTCATTTCATACTTCCTGTCGTAATTCTCTTACATCATGCACAAGACAATGCCTTTTAGCCTATTTCCTCACATGGATTTCTAATCAACTGTGAAAAAATACCGTTGATATCTCTGCGCTTAAGGAGATGCTAATGGGGAAAGGACTGAAGAAGAGCTTTGGTTTGGTAAGAACAGGGGTCAAATAAAGCAGAGCAGCAAATCAGGAAATGGGCTAGGGAAGGACGCTAAGCAAACTGGCCAACATCACTACTAAAACATGTCTTGTTTACCCCTAAAATCTTACCGGAATAGCTGAATTATTGTGGGGTGGGACAGAAGGAATGTGAGCTTTGCTACCAGATAAATACATGGATAGGAATCCTGCCTCACTGTGTTCTGTGATGCAGGACAACTTACTTTCTTTTTTTTTTTTTTTTGTGGTACTGGGGATTGGACCCAGGGGCATTCTACCTCCGAGCTACACCCCCGGCCCTATTTTTTATTTTTTATTTTTTATTTTGAAACAGGGTCTCACTAAGTTGCAGAGGGCCTCACTAAGTAGCTGAGGCTGGCCGCAAACCCGGATCCTCCTATCTCAGCCTCCCAAGTACTGGGATTACAAGCATACGCCACCAGGCCTGGCAACAACTTTCTTAACCCTTCTGAGCTTCAGGTCAGGTCTAATACTAAACTTATAAAACTATTGCAAGAAACAGAAACCACATATTGAGGGGGGGCTGGTACCAGGAGGTACTCCCTATATGGCAGAACTATTATTAATAACTAGGTTTGTGCCTGCAGCGCACTGGCCTCAGGCAGATGATCAGGATGCTAACAGGGCCTTGAAGAGAGCAAAATTAATTTCATATTAGTCACTTAATTTTCTTTGTTGTCCTTATCATGTCTTTGCTATAATTTCCTCCAACTCTAAGTTAAATGTTGACCCAAAGAGATGATGGTAATGTGAAAGGTCTGAGAATTGTTCCCCCTTCTTGAAAGCTAAAAGAGAGCCAGTCACCATGTCACTGAAGCTGGCAGAGGATATGAGGCTCCTGGCGGAGACAAAGGACTTTGTTCCTCATGGCACAGCAGGCGGCACGAGCTTGGAGTTCACTAGGGAGCCCCAAGTCTGATGGGGTGATGGTGGCTGCTGTGCACACACAGGGGTTTATGTCACAGCTGGGGGAACCTTAAACTTAGGATGCCTCTAATTTACAAGTGTGTTGCTGTCAAGGCTGTCCAAATTTTGTCCAGGAGATTTATGTATTTATTATGTACTTATTTATTTATTTAGTGTGTGATAGTGGGGATTTAACCTAGGGGCATTCTACCTCTGAGCTACACCCCCAGCCCTTTTTTATTTTGTTTTGAAACAGGGTCTTGCTAGGTTGCTGAGAGTCTCGCTATGTTGCTGAGGCTGTCCTCAAACCTTTGATCCCCCGTCTCAGGCTCCCAAGTACTGGGATTCCAGGCGTGCACCACCACACGTGGCTTGAGATGTTGTCTTCATTATCCTTGCCTGGAAACAAATCTGCCCTGTGCCCTAGACAGAGGCTCGACTCCATGGTGGTTTTGTGCCTAACATCCTTGAAAAGACATTATGGGATAAGAGCTGTCACAAGACATGATGAAACACTGCAGAGAATTGCTTCCCGCCCCCGCAACCCATAGGACACAGCCAGGGGCTGAATCTGAAACCAGACACTGCGATTAGGTGAGATGTCTTAAAGTTTTTATTTATTTAATCAAAACATCAATAACCTTTCATCAACTCTTAGCGTAGCTCCTGAAGCTGCTGGCGGCTATGGGGAAAGACTATTGCTGTTGTGCTGTATGCTAGTTTAAAAGCGGCTGCCTGTCCCTGGAAGCACGTCACCTCAGTCGGAGCAGATGGGACAAGGCGCCTCCTGCTCCCATGGCTGCCCAAGGGCCTCCATCACCAGAGAAACCGGACGTTTCCAGGCCACGTTCTAGTTTCCAATTGGTCTAGAAATGGAATTTTAGCCCATTGATAAGGACATGGGTTAGGTTTTTTTTTTTCTTAGCTAATGGGAAGAAAAGAAACCAGTTTGTCCCTTGCTGACTTTCTTTGGATTTTATGAGATTAAAGGGGTTTCAGAACCACAGTCAGGTATGAGGATTATAGAATCCGGAGATCCATCCAGATCATTCTCCTTGTTAATGTGCCTTCATGAAGACAGTCCTGGTTTTCCTACTGACTTGAGAAGCCAGAATCTACACCGCCACAAGCTTGCAGCATTTCTGACCCCACCTTGGAGACACCCTTGGAGTCCTCACAGACCTTACACGCTCATCTGGACAAAGCTCTGTCCTAAGGTCAGGATGCACAGGAATATACGTGCTCAAGTTTTGGTTCAAAAATATGTTCATTAAATAAAGGCAAAATGAAGCAATTGTTGTAGTATGAATTCAGGGACGGCCTTGTTTGGGAGTTTGGTGATAGGGCAGCCAGGGTGGGGGCGGGGGGTGATTCTGATAACGTCCACGCGGCCTCCACATGTGAGGGAGGGCGCAGGAGCCCCAGAGCTGCCAAAGCCACAGCTGACAGCCCAACAGCCAGCCCTAACCCTTCCTTCTCCCTTGCTCTCCATGGCTTACCAGTCACAAAGTTCTGTCGATTCTCCTAAATATTTCTCAAATCTGCCCACAGTCTCCTTTTATTTTTTACATACAGATAATCCACCTGAAATGGTTTGGCTTTGTTGTTACAACCCATGAGGTAGAAATCTAATTGGATTTTTCTCAAGTTTCCAAGAAGACTCAGCAATGTTCCCTCCCCACCCCTGCCCGACACACACACACACAGACAAACAGACACACACAGACACACACACAGACAGACACACACACACAGACACACACACAGACATATACACAGACACACACACACAGACACACATAGACACACGCACACACACACACACATACAGACACACACAGACACACACATACACACATAGACACAGACACACACACAGACACACACACAGGCACACACACAGACAGACACACACACAGACACAGGCACACACAGACACACACACACACAGACACACAGACAGACACACACATACACACACACACACATACAGGAGACAGCTCTTTTTTTTGTGTGGTACTGGGGATTGAACCCGGGGCATTCTACCTCTGAGCTATTCCCTCAGCCCTATTTTATTTTTTATTTTGAAACAGGGTCTCATTACATTGTCAAGGGCCTTATTAAGTTGCTGAGGCTGGCCTTGAACCTGCTATCCTCCTGTCTCAGCCTCCCAAGTACTGGGATTATAGGTGTGCACCACCACTGCCAGACATTCTGTTTGCCTAGAACTCATATCCTCCCATCGTCTCTCTGAGCAGCCCCCTTGAGTATGGATTTTCAGCAACAAAGACAGGGGCATGGCTGGCCCAATGAAATCCCCTAGCCATGCCTGGGGTCCTGCCTCGCCTGCTGCAGAAGTCAGCGGGTGGATCAGCGGCCACCACCCCAGTGAGGGTCAGTCCTCGGGCTTGAGATCTCCTCACCAGTCTGTGCTGGGCCCCGTGCTACTCCTTCTTGCAGCAGGCCGGAGCTGTATGAGCTGAACTAGCAGGCAGAGTTCTCCCCAGCACTCTCATTCCCAGGGAAGGAGAATCGCCCTCTGTGGCTGCATGTGGAATCTGCCAGCACGAGCTGCCAGAGAATAGACAATGGAGCTCTCTGTGCCACTGCGGGAAAAGGAGACTGAAAATGCTGACATTCAAACGATTACCTTTGAGATCTATGGTCGCCTTGTGGCAACCCTAATGATCACTTAATAGATGACTTACATTTTATTTTCAGAGCTTAAATTAGCTTTCAAATAGATAAAAGCTTATAGAATGCATCCTTTAATTAGAGAGGAAGATCTAGCTTCCTTTTCCTTCCCATAAAACACTGCTTTGTGTGTGTGCTTGTGCATTTTCACATTTTTGCATAGATTTTGCAATGCTGGGTACTGCAAATAGCTGCAGGCTTCATATCTGCGACATAAGCTGACCACACATTAGAAGAGTTATTTTAAATGTTCTATTCTTTCTTTCGGATGTGTCATGATTTTTTATCAGGCAAATATATTCACTGTGCTTAAATATTTTAGTATGAGGGGCTGGGGATGTAGCTCAGTGGAAGAGTGCTTACCTAGCATGCATGAGACCCTGGGTTCCATCCCCAGTGTTGCAAAAACCAAACAAATAAAAAATTTAGTATCAGTACTCAGCATAGTGCCTCACACAGAATTTTTACTGAATAAATGACTGATTTTTATGACCTCATATCCCTCTGGGATTCTGCTAATAAATATGGAAACACAGAAAGTCCATTTAGTAAATATTCCTTAGTTCTCCATTGGCAACGCAGCATTCCAGTACTGCCTGCACCTCCTCACACACAGCCTAGCCAGGCTCGCGCTCAGCAGAAGTCAACCAACCGTCTGCTGCTGCCCCAGGTCCTATGCGAAGCAGATATCACCGCTTCACACATTCACAGCGGCTTGTTTCCTTACCAACCGTGAGCAGCTACATCTTAAATACCCGAAGCAAAATTATATTCGTCAAGACAAGAACAAAGTGCATAATTGCAAGTCAGTAGGCTTGCTTATAATCAACTCAATTTTCTTTCTTTCTTTCTTTTTTTTTTTTTTTGCGGTACCAGGGATTGAACCCAGGGGTGTTTTACCTCCGAGCTACACCCCTGGCCCTATTTTTTATTCTTTATTTTGAAAGAGTCTCACTAAGTCGCATGATGGTGTTTCAGCTGAAGAAGAAAGGAAGAATATTTTAAGTTTCTGTGTACACGTGTGGGTGAAAAATTAAGATGAGGACTTTGATTATGGATGCCAGTTCCTTGGGCCATTCCGAGAGACCAGGGATCTGCAAACTACGGTTTGCTGGCCGAATCGAGCACAGAGCCTGCTTTTGTACCATGTGCAAAGTAACAATAGAGTTTTACACTGTGTGTGTGTGTGTGTGTGTGTGTGTGTGTGTGTGTGTGTATGTGTGGTTACCAGGGATTGAACCCAGGGTGTTCTACCAGTGAGCTACACCCCGAGCCCTTTTTTATTTTTGAGACAGAATCTTGCTATTTTACTGCAGGCTAGCCCCAAAACTTCTATCCCCCGTCTCAGCCTCTTAAGTACTGGGATTACAGGAGTGCACAACTATGCTTGGCTAGTTTTTATGCTTTTTTTTTTCTTTTTTTGCGGTACTGGGGATTGGACCCAGGGGAATTCTACCTCTGAGCTACCCCAGCCCTATTTTTTATTCTTTATATTGAAAGAGTCTCACTAAGTTGCAGAGGGCCTCACTAAGTAGCTGAGGCTGGCCACGAACCTGTGATCCTCCTGTCTCAGCCTCCCAAGTAGTGGGATTACAAGCATGTGCCACCACGCTCAGCATTTTTATTCTTTTTAAATTTTTTTAATTTTGTATTTTTTGGTACTGGGGATTGAGCCCCAGGCCATTCTACTTCTGAGCTACACCCCCACCCCCACCCCTTTTAATTTTGGAACAGTGTCTCGTTAAGTTGCTGAGGCTGGCATCAAACCTGTGATCCTCCTGTCTCAGTCTCCCAAGTACTGGGATTACAGGTGTGTGCCACCATGCTCAGCTAGTTTTTTACACTTTTTTTTTTGTATGTGTGTGTGTGGTACTGAGGATTGAACCCAGGGGCATTCTACCTCTGAGCTATAGCCCCAGCCCTATTTTATTTTTATTTTGAAACAGGGTCTCACTAGGTTGATGAGAGTCTCACTACTTGCTGAGGCTGTCCTCGAACCTGCAATCCTCCTGTCTTGGTCTCTTGAGTACTGGGATTACAGGTGTGCACCACCACGCCGGGCATTTTACACTTTATAAAGGTTTTAAAGAAGAAAAACAGGAGTAATATGTGACAGAGACAGTGTATGGCCTGTATGGCCTGAAATATTTACTATCCGCCCCTTTACAAAAAAAAAGTTTGCTGACCCCTGCAATAGGCTCATATCTGGTTCCTGTGGAGAAAAGGAACAAGTTCAGAAAGTGAGGTCAACGTGAAGTCAGGGTCGGGGGGTTCACAGAGTAAAGTTCTAGAAGCCACACTCGATGGGAGACTCTTGGTGTATATGAAGTCTGTGCTTTGGGGCAGAGACATCAGCTCTCCCCAGAACACCAGTGGCAGTGGGGCGAGGTGGCCTTCCTGGGACTCTGCGAGCAGCCGGCGTCCCAGTGAGAATCTAACTGTACAAGAGAAACACGGTCCAGGAACTGGGAGAGGGACTGAATCCTTTCACAAGGAGTTGGGCTAAAAGCCAGTGAAACTTCAGTCAAAAGCAAATTAATTCCAGCCTTCACTTGCATCTCTTAGGTGACATTCAGAAGGAAACATGGGTTATAGTCTCCAGCCCCTTCTTCCCAGCTTCTCACTCTGCCATTTGCTGTGGTGTGCTCAGGGCCCCCTCCCCGATTCCCTTTCCCAGACCTTTCTGACACCAACCACAAATCTCCGTGGAGCTGATCAACCTGATCAATTGCACTGATCAGTTGCACTGATCAACCTGATCTGAAAGATGGCTGTGAGCTTCAGTCAGGATGAAGGTGAAGTGGCACAAAGCACTAAGTAAGAAACACCAGAACTTTCTTTGGGTGGAAAGGAAGGGACAGTTATGAATACTGATGCACTAATAATTCTTGTCCTGTGAATTGCTCATATGACCCTAGTCATACACCCTCCACCCTGCCAGGCTTGAGAAGCCTGGGGAAACTTTAGTTAACAGAAATTGTGAAGTTGAAGTTTGTATTTAATTCCCTAGCTTTCCTTCCACAAATTTCCCCACCATTTAATTACTTTTCCATTTTAAAAACACTTATGGAATACCTCCTACCTGCTAGTAGTTCAGAAAGAAAGAAATAGTCCAGAGGGGAAGATAGACAAGTAAAAAAAATAATTACAGGAGTATAATAAACACTATAATAGAGCAAAGAAGAGTATAATACTAAAACAATGGTTACTTTGCATTTCCCCCATCCCAAAATTCAGTGCCTTAAACCAGAAAGATGTTTGCTTCTCTCTTATGCAATGGTTCCAGTGTTAGTCCAGGGATGCTGTGAGTGGTTCCATTGGGACAGGCATCCAAGCTTCTCTATCATGTTGCCTACTCAGACCCTAGAGACCACAGCTATCTCACAATCATACCTAGTGGTTCTGCATCCCAGCTGTCAGGAAGGGGAGAAAGAAAAATTGCGTCCTTAACTTGGAACTTCCATTCTACTCCCAGAAATTACTTGTTTAATTGCATCTAGCTGCAAGGGAGGCTGGTAAATGCAGTCTTTAGCTGCCCGGCCATGTGCCAGCAAAGGCTTTAGTTTTATATTTACAAATGAGGAAGGGGGGATGGGAATAATTCATAGTTCTCATTGCAACTGATAATTCAGTATTTCCTAAGACTGTGTTGGCAAAAAACAAACAAAAAAACTTTGTTTTCAGCAGCAAAGGAATTTAATCCTAAAGTTTTCCTATACCCCAGAATATGATCACAAGATGCAGCCTAAATCTGGAAAAACCACAGGAGGGGGAAAATGTAGCATTGGGTAGAGATGGAAATCAGGCGGCATCACAGGCCTGAAACAGCCTTGGCTGTCCCCAAAGGGCGCTCTGCAGTGGCCCTCCAGAGCTGTTCAGTGTTGGGCTGAAATGGCCTGGCCTCAGTGTGTGCCCACCCCACCTCCACAGGAGGCTGGGACATTGGGGAAGGAGGCTCTGCAGCTGAGACCATGCCTGGAGGGACAGCCCGGGCAACAAGTCCTTCCTTAAAGGACAACCTGGTAGTACGTGATCATGTTTCTCTCTCTCTCTCTCTCTCTTTCTTTCTCTCTCTCTCTCTCTCTCTGTCACACACACACACACACACACACACACACACACATGCACACGCACACACAGTATAATTTTAAACAAAAATGTGATCATATACTCTGTGCTTTTTTGACACTGATTTTTGGGTTTTGTTTGTTTTGTTCTCTTTTTAGTGCTGGGAACCCACCCCCCATTCACACATGCTAGGCAAGCACTCTACCTGAACTACATACCCAGCCCAATATTAATTTTTTAAAACTTTGAAACATAATATAAACATTTCTCCCATAATCCAAAATATAGGTCACAATCATTTTTAAGTATTGAAGATATTCTATTGAATAGATGTACAGTACTTAATAAAATCCCTATTGATGGGCATTTGAGAATCTTCCCATTTTTTTTCTTTTATAAACAAGTTAGTCATGAACATCCTAATGTATCTATCTTTTCATATATGTTTAATTATTATCACAAATTATTTCCCCAAAATAGAATTTCTGGGTCAAAAGGTAAGCATATGCCGGGCGTGGTGGCGCATGCTTGTAATCCCAGTACTTTGGGAGGCAGAGACCGGAGGATCCGGGTTCGCGGCCAGCCTCAGATCTCTCTCGCTCTCTTTCTCCCTGTCTCTCTCTCTCTCTCTCTCTCTCTCTCTCTCTACTTAGTGAGGCCCTCCGCAACTTCGTGAGACCAGGTTTCAAAATAAAGTATAAAAAATAGGGCCGGGGGTGTAGCGCGGAGGTAGAACACCCCTGGGTTCAATCCCCGGTACCGCAAAAAAAAAAAAAGGTAAGCATATTTATATTTTGAGGTATAATACCTAATTACCTCTCAGAAAGCTATTAATTTACCTGAGCTCTGAGGATGCTCTACATCTCTCTTCTTAATCTTTGCTAATCTCATAGGTGAAAAAGATCTCATTGCTTTTAACAGCATTTATTAATTAGGAACCAGGTTAAATGCTATTACATATGTTGACAGATTGTGTTTCTTGTTTTTTTTTCTTTTGTGAATTATCTATCCTTTGCTCATTTTCCTCTGGTTTATAAGTTTCTGCTATATTAAGGATAGGAGACCTCTGTGTGATATGTAAAATATAACATTATATTTTAACATATCATTTGTGTCTTAATTTTTGTCATTTTCTTCTTTTTCTATTACCAGTCCATCTATTATCTCCCTTTCCTCTCCCCTCCCCTCCCCTCGCCTCCCCTCCCCTCCTCTCCTCCCCTCTCTTTTCCTTTCCTGTGTGTGTGTTGGGGGGGGTAACTGGGGATTGAAC
>PVJS01061046.1:0-11086 GCA_004027185.1 Glis glis | reverse complement strand
AGCTTGCAAATATCTTCTCCCATTCTGTAGGCTTTCTCTTTAGGCTCTTGATGGTTTCCTTTGATGAGCAGAAGCTTTGTAGTTTAATGCTATCCCACTTGTTAATTCTTGTTTTAATTTCCTGTGCTTTGGAGGTCTTGTTGAGGAAGTTTCTACCTGTGCCTATATGTTGGAGTGTTGAACCTATGCCTTCTTCTAACAATTTCACAGTCTCTGGTCTAACTTTTTTTTTAATTTGATGTGTTTCCAACAGTGTGGCCCCATTTCATGCTATAATGGGGAATGTGATATGGGCAGGAAATACAGAAGAGAGAAACTTCATGGTGCCTAAATGTGCCTTTAGGATGCAACAGAATTGTGGCCTATGAAACTGTGCTGTTGGGTGCAATAAACCCTGAAGATGTCTTGGGTTCTTAAACATCCATGAGCTTTTCTTCTCAGTTAAATATAGGTATCTTTCATAATTTGTGAACAGTAGATGCTATTGTTTGTCAATAAAATATATATATAAATAAATATATATATATATATATATATATAAACATGTATATATATGCCTTATGTACTTAAAATAAGCCATCAACCAAAAATGGAAGGAAACAGAACTAAAAAGTCTCTGTAGTTCTAACTTTCTCTAATTTTTCAATATTCTATGAATGTCATATATATCACAGTAGAGGATTTACATAAATTAAAATTTACCCATATTAGTTGATTACCATTATGTTTTATAAGATAGTAGCATAATATGTATAGGTAGTATTTTTACCAGTTTTAAAAAATAGTCAATGATGCTCTAGTTCACTATGAGTAGAAACATACTTAATTGAGCTAGTAAAAGTAATATGAACTAGCTTTGGCCTCCGAGCCTCCAGGCCTCCTCTACCACTTGGGAATGGATGAGGGCGGAGAGAGGAAGATTGGTGGGGAGAAGATGCGAAGGCACCCTAGTTCCCATGGGTGGCCCTGGAACCTCAGGTCTAAGTTCATGTTCACAGAAAGAAGTCCATGAACTAACTGCATGAAGCCACCCACCAGACTTCATGAAGGATGCCAGTGTGGAAGAATTTTGACGTGACAATGTCCTCATTCTATAATGTGTTTCATTCTTTTTCAATCCTAGAAAAATGGTATTAAAAGAAAATACTGTGTGAAATAGGAAGATCCCTTTCCATTTTCAGTAGCCAACATGTTCTAAGATGGACATCAATTCTACCAAGTTCAAAATTCTATGGTCTCGAAGAAACAAGCACCCATTTAAAACTGATCCTAAATAAAAATGGGACATGAGAATGTTTGTTAGTGGCAGAATAGTAAACAAATGTCAGTTCATTTATCTGTTTGCCACTTGTTTTATATTAAGCCTCATTTTTGGGTGAAGCCCATCAATAATGACATTGTGAGCCATATGAAGTCTTACTCTTACAGATGCCTCATAAGCAGCTGTGACTGTGAATGATACTCTGTCTCTTAAGCACAGCTCTGAGGGGAGTCACCACCCATACTTGATTAACCATAAGGAGAAGTGTCAAGCTCAAGATGTTCTCCTTTTACTCTTCATAAAGACTTCCCCTGAGAACTACCATCAGTGATTAGAAAAACGTGGGGCAGCCAGGCGTGGTGGCATACCCTTGTAATCCCAGTACTTGGGAAACTGAGACAGGAGGATCCGGGTTCGCGGCCAGCCTCAGCTACTTAGTGAGGCCTTCCGCAACTTAGTGAGACCCTGTTTCAAAATAAATAAAAAATAGGGCTGGGGGTGTAGCACAGAGGCAGAATGCCCCAGGGCTCAATCCCCAGTACCACAAAAAAAGAAAAAAGAAAAATGTGGGGCAGTGAGGAGTATGTGTGGTCTCAACTTAATGCCAACATCAAAACTCTTCATGTCTTAGGGACTTCTAGACCCCTGAAGGGAGATGAGCTGTGAAGAAAACTGGTGTGGGAAGATCAAATGTACAATGATATCATTCAGCAAGACTTCGTTGATTGTTTCTACAACCTTATTCGTAAGTTACTTATGCAGTTCAACTGGGCAAATATCTTTTGTCCACATGCTGAATTCCTGATGACCTCTGATGATGACATCATTATTCACATCCCAAATCTGATTGAATACCTCCAAAGTTTGGCACAAATTGGCTTTCGAGACTTTTGTGTTGGTTGTGTTCATCGTGGGGCCCCTCTCATTAGAGATAAAAACAACAAGTACTATGTTTCCTATGAAATGTACCAGTGGCTGGCTTATCCTGACTACATGGGTCTCTGTGCCAATAAAATGGGGATAGTACCACAGCACCATGTGTTTTTTTCTGGGGAAGGTAAAGCTCCTTATCACTCATGTACCTATGAGAAAATGATGACATCTCACAGACATGTACAAGATCTTCAGCACCTTTGGAGGGATGCTACTAATCCTAAGGCAAAAAATGTTTCAAGGGGGTTTTGGGGTCAAATATACTACAGGTTAGTTAAGATTGTTATCCTTTGCAGACTGACCTGTGAGGTCACATATCATTGTAGGGCTGTGTTTGTCTAATAGAACTTGAATGTTGTATGTTTTCGCTGTCACTGAGCCAAATCTGGATGAAAAACCTGTAAATGTTTGTCAGTATCCTCAGTAACATGAATATGAAAGACAAAGAAATATTTTGAAAGCCCCCCCAAAAAGTAATATGAACTAGTATTTCATTTTCTCAATTTGATTTTCAAGTTTCAGAGAAAATATCTTCTCTTATTGGAGAATATTAGGAGAAGACACATTTATTTTAATTTGTTTCTAAAAATGCATGCTATTATAATAATTCCCAAAGAAGCATGTAACTAAAATATGATGAAGTAAAAATTATAAAGATACAATTATGCATTCTTAATGAAGAATCTGAAATATAAATGGTATCTCATATTGTTTATATATTTCTTATATAATCATGTCAATTTTACATTTATAATAGTTACATATCAATTTTTGTCTAATTTCAAGTAGGTTAGATGGTCTCATAATTAAAAAAATGCACCAAGAATGTTTGTCAGCTAAAAATTTTACAAAATCCTATATTTTAGGAAATGCATTCTAATTAAGAACCTTTCAACTTCTTATTTCCTAATAAAACCCTTTCCATAAATGTTAACAATATTATTTTATGGATGGACACATAAAATAAATGTGTAATTTGTCAAACCTTATTTATTTAAAAGATAATTTTCAGTACTTTTATAATAAAGAATAAGTATAAATCACTAATGACTCAAGTCGAATAATGGTTTCAAATCCAGAAGCAGCATGAAGACTAGTTATGCATTGAAAATTAGGCTTAAAAAACAAACCAAAACTTTTAGAAAACTAAAACCTGGAAACATCAATATGAATTTATGTAAGTTGAACCAATTATGCATAAGAAAGAGGGATCTAAGAAATGGAGATAGTTGAAGAGAGAGAAAAACTGTGGCACTCAAATATTAATCTGAGAAGAAGGTGCTTAGTGCTTAGTGCAAGGGTGCTTAGTGCAGTCTCAGCCTTTGAGAGGTTGTCTTTGGAGATATTAGGACCATAGTAAGAGGAATATAGAAAAAGTGCACAGGAAACCAGAGAATATTAATGGAAAGCTCTGTTTCCCAATTTCTATTCCCCTATAAACAAAAAAAGGATTTGATTTGAGTACATTTTAAACTAAAAAAAATACTAGATTTTACATGAGTGAATAGTTAGAAAAATAAATGAACAAGAAAACTATGAAACATTAAGTGAAGCAGAAATCAAACCTGAGCTAAAATATGCATCGGCCTTTACAATTTATGACATACAAGAAAAGGATCTTGGTGATTTCAACATTTTTTTGTCACTTCCAAAATGCTTATGTTCACCTTTATTTCTTCATATCTAACGGAATATTTAAATCTGCTTACAATATTGTATTTGTCAGCAAGTGTATGAAAATGAAACAACAGAGTGACCTTTAGCTTCCACAAGCTGTGTTACACGTGTTACAGTCATAGAAACCAAACATACCCAAGGAGTCTAGAATAAAAGGAAATCAGTAACAAATCTCAACTTTACAGTGTTTACAGACATTTCACAAGTGGTTTTTCAGTCTGAAGTTTTGATTTACTGCATATTACAAGATATTATTTTGCTTGCTCTCTCTTGAGAATTATTTTCAAAAGCTGTGTCCTTGTAAAATATTTTGGAGTATTGCATTAAAAAGTAATTTCTTGAAGACTGAACCAAGTCTTTGGTTTGCTTTGTGCACAATGGTTTGATTATGCTGAGTGTGTTTGTTGAGGACTTTCATGGTTGACATCTATGAGAAAATTTATCTTTTGATCTCCAAAATCCACCAAATATTGTTTCTTCTATGAAAAACAGGAGTTTTGTGTGCTAACCTGGTAGATTTATGGCTCCTTGTTGCTACTTAGCGTTATACAACATTTATTAATTTGATATTAATAAAGATTAATGAAGTAAGACTACATGTGCAGCAGATGGACATGAAAACTTCACTGGGAAATTGAAATGAAAGTTCACTAGGAAATATTTATATATACATTAATTTAATATATAATATATAAATATATAATAATTTAATATAGTGAGCATATTAAAATTAATTTCATAGGAATATTTTAATAATAGCACATTAAAATACAGGTTTAGTGGTAGTTACTGATTTGTTTTTAAAAGATTTCTGTGCCACAGAAAGAAAAACTTTGAGTGCTTAACCCAGTGCAAGTTAGAGACTAAACATTCAATACTCATATTTGGAAATAAAGAAAATAATGCCTCAATTGGTTATTTATTTAAAAATATTTGATGATTTAATTTCACCTTATTTTGAGATAATTTTAGGCTTAAAGTTTGAAAACTAGTTCAGAGAGTTCTAGTGATTTTCCCTATTGTTATCATCTTGCATTACTACAGCACAATTCTCATAACTAAGAGATTATTATTAGTACAATACAATTAACTAAAGACTATTCAGATTTCACCAGTTTTTGCACACACACACACACACACACACACACACACACACACACACACGGAAAGGATGTATACATATATTTGTCTGTTCCAGAATCGAACCCAGGGCCCCACATTGCAAGTAGTTATGTCTCCTTATTCTCCTCCAATCTGTAACAAATCTTCCATCTTTTCTTATTTTTCAAGAACTTGACACTTTTGAAGAGCAGTTGTTTTGCAGAATGCCTCCATACTGGACTTGCCTACTAGATTTCTGTAATTATATTAGGTAGTGCATTTCTGACAAGAGTGATTAAAGAAATGATAATCCTGGAGCATTGTTACAGGGGTGTGTGACCACATGACCACACTACTGGTCCTGTCATACTGAGAATTTGGTTAAGGTGATATCTCAGTTTTCTCCAGTTTGTGAGGAGTTTGTGATATCTGCCAACCAGTCATTATCCTTGTTTTCAACTCTTCTATTGTTTGGACGAGGTGAATAAAATATAAATATAACTCATGAGTTTGATAAAGTTATTATGAGTTTGATAAAGGTTATTTTAAAGCACTTAATAAGGAAAACTTACAATAAAATAGAATCAGCTAAAGAGTAGGAATTAGCCAATATAAACAGGTAAGCAGATGTTCTAACCATAGAAATGAGAATATGTAAATCCAGAGATGAACTGGAACACTGAAAGCAGCTAACTATGCCTGAAATATACATTTCTTACTAGTGAACCTGGGTGAATAGAATAAAGAAGTTGTCAGTAGCCAGATCCTGGGTGCACTGGATGTTTTCTTGAAAATTTCTACAATAGCCTATATACTTCTCAATTTCAGTGAAACAAAAACCTAAATTTTTAAAGCATGAATGTCAATTCCTTTAACAATATTAAGTCAAGATTTTTTTAACCTTCATCCTTTACTAAAATGCACATTATATTTTGGCCTGTGGGTGCCAGTACTTATAGCATAAAAGTCTACTGTATGCTTTAGGACTTGGATGCTATTTCTTTGGTTAGACATTACCCTTCTCTGTCTGGCAAAATTCTATTAAAAATTCTATTTATTTAATAAAGTCTAGGACAAATACCAACTTCTCCATGACAACACTCCTTCTTTTCTGAGATACAATACAATGCTTCCATCACACTAGTGTTAGAATTTTTTTTTTTTTTTTTTTTTGCGGTACCAGGGATTGAACGCAGGGGTGTTCTACCTCTGCGCTACGCCCCCGGCCCTATTTTTTATACTTTATTTTGAAACCGGGTCTCATGAAGTTGCGGAGGGCCTCACTAAGGAGAGAGAGAGAGAGAGAGAGAGCGAGCTGAGGCTGGCCGCGAACCCGGATCCTCTGGTCTCCGCCTCCCAAAGTACCGGGATTACAAGCGTGCGCCACCATGCCCGGCTAGTGTTAGAATGTTTATCATGGTATGCTATGACTTTTGCACATCTATTTCTACCCAACACATTGTGAGTGATTTCAGTGTAGGATTAACACACACACACATACACACACACACACACGTCTTTCTATTCCCACTTCCTATCTCAATGTTTGGCTTATGGTCAGAGTCCAATCAATGACTGGTAAATTAATTAATTAACAGAGCAGTTTAATGATATATGGAAAACTCCAATTGAACTATCTATTTTCAGTCATTATTCTAAGAGTTAATAAAATAATTCAGTTCAAAAGCATTATTCATGTTATTACTGAAGATAGAATCAGCATAGAGGGAGAAATTAATGTGTCTTCTAATTTCCTGTCATAAATATTCAGTGACATTTAGTGAGATTGCAGATGCTTTTTAGTTGCCTTCATAGTTTATACATTAAAATCAAACTTTATAATTACAATAAAATAAATATGCAATGTTATTACTGAGGTTCCATAGTTAAAAGCAAGAAAATGCAAAACTACTTTTACAGATTTCCTTAATTTTTTCTGTATTTGAAGATAATAATCATCATTAAAGTTAAGCATCTAAACACCTTTCAATTGATATATGAGGTAATTTTTCTCTTAGCAAACTTGAGAAAGAATAAATGTTACTTTAAGTACATGTCTATAAGAGTAAGCAATAGCTTATTACTGCCAAAATAATATTGATTAAATTATTTTTTTTTTCAGTAAAATGTTTACTTTGGTCAGTTTCTGGAAAGTCCTCTTCTAATCAAAGACAACAATTAGTTTGGTTTGTCACTGAAGTATTCCAAGTTTTTTGCAGAACTGACTTTGAATTAATGTCAATGAGTTGGTCAAGCAGGCTGATATTATCCCATGTGGGAGACATGAAATCAGACGCAGAAGGAAATTGAGTCAGTTGTTCAAAGTCACTACATAGTCAATATTACTTCTTTTATAAAACATAGATTCCTGGATTTTGTATGGAAGTGGCAAGCTGAGAAATTAGCAAGATGTTGAGAAAATTATTAAAATCAATTGTTAAAAATTGATTTTAACATCATGCCTTAATTTTTTGCTTCCTATAAATTTTTTTTTTTCAGAGAAAGTTGGACTATTTAAAACATTACCAGGAAAGAAACAGTTGTAGTGGCATCTTTGCTTAAATTAGAACAACTAGTAAGTAAGGCAAGGAAATAATGGAGGGTGGGGTATGACAGGTGAGATAAACATAAATCAGTACACAAAGGATGAGATCATCATTTCAAATAGTACAAACAAACATTCTCAGAGTGACAGAATCAAAGAGACAAGTCAATGAATTATGATAGTGATCACTGAGAAAAGATACTGAAATGTGAAAGTAAAAGAATGTCAAGTAAAAAAATCCTGAACAGAAGTTAAGTAAAAGACGAGAAGTTGCTGAGCTATTCGTCATCTTGAAGCTCTTAAACAGAGGATGAATACAGCATTGACCATCTAGAGTAGCAATATCCCATTCGCATGCTGCTGGTCCAACTGCAAAGCCTTGGAAACTAAGTCCTAAATAATAGAACAGAAAACAAAATAAAAAAGATAAGTGATGGTAGATCCTTAGGGGAAAAATAAAAACCTGAATTGAAGACTCAATGCAGAATCAAAAAGGAGCAGACTTGCGAAGGTTATGGCTTCTTCTAGATTGTGTGTTTTGATGGGCATAAACAAAGTGCTTTATGATAGGTTTGACTGCTCTTATAGAGACAGTGTTCAAGAAGCACAATGAAAGAAAGGGAAGAGGAAATAATTCAAGCTTTTGAAAAGAGAATTTAGTTGCAAAAGGTAAAGGTTTTATAGAGCCTCTCCACAGAAAACACAACTGCATGAGAATTTTCTGTGAGGCATGCTTGAAAGGCAAACAGCAGGGAAGGGAAAACAGAATGTAATGATGGTGATAGAGAGAGAAGACCCTAGGTATTAAGTTGCAGGTATAGGAGAAGATAAAGTTTCCCTTATACTAAATTCCTTCCAGAATATGATAATTTCTGCCAGAGGATTTATTTTAGGCCAACTTTATAAATCATTTCCTTAAAGTGTTTGAGAGAGTCTATATGGTGACTCATCTTAGGTTATGCCAAACTTTGTCAAAAGACCACATAGCATTAAAGAATAGATTATTTCAAACTCTCTTTGTACTTTAAACTATGAATGAGAATTATTGATATCCTACAGAAGAGTCTGCTCATATAAGATGGGTTAAAAATGCACCCAAAAATAGAAACAAGAAAGTAGTTTTTAATTTAAAGCTCTCCATTATAGGGCTTGAAATTAGGCTAAAGATGTAAAAATGTAAACAGAACATTGCATTTTTTTTCAAAAGAGTGGAAATAGGGCATGCATATGGAAAATGAAATACATGAGAATGTAATTTTCATATTAACACACACAAATAATCAGGAATTTTAAAGTATAATTACATCAATTTGAGATCACAGGTTTTAAAGAGCTCATTTCCTGACATCATTGACTGTTTCCATCCTTCATTGGAAAAATTATAAATAATTCCAAATGTGAATAACTTTAATAAAAGAAAGTGGCTACTATTGTAACATGCACATTTTCATCTATTGACATATTTCCCCTTGTTTATCCTTTTTTCCCCTGAACTCAGATGCTTCCTTGCCTCCCGTGATTTTGTCCTTGTAGCACTAATATGGTGAAAATAGATAATAAAGCCAAATTTGAAGTATTATTGACAATGATAGCTGGTTTGTTAAATGCTTCTTAAGTGCCATGGGTTTTATGTATTTCAAACTTCACTATATACACTTGATATTTTCTTCCTATGTTGAGGATTAGGAAATTGAGCCTTAGAAAACTTAATCAACTTTCCCCCAAAAATTCTACTAATAA
Organism: Glis glis; assembly: GCA_004027185.1. NCBI lineage: Eukaryota > Metazoa > Chordata > Mammalia > Rodentia > Gliridae > Glis > Glis glis. The sequence goes on along the minus strand of PVJS01061046.1, from coordinate 1,829 downwards.
TTGATGAAGTCAGGATTCATCTGACTCCAAGGACTGAGTTCTTCACCATGGAGAGATTAAGAGATCTGGAAAGGCTTTGGTCATTTTCAAGTCTTGTATTTGCAATGTAAATCTCATAAAGTCTTCTCCAAATATTCCATATATATTTGATCAGGCACATAAGGAGATTTGAATGTGGATATTCTATATTGCATTTATTACCTATATTGAAGATTACCTCTGGAAATGTTCCTCTGGTATGCTAAATTAATTATTTCAAATATTTCTCAAGATTCATGTAGATTAAAATAATTTATTGGAGTCTACAAAAGTCATTCCTAATATTCCAGATAGTTCTAAATTATCAATAGTCCTTAGAAAGAAAGTTTAGTAGTATCAATGTCCTGCCTCAATTTCTCAAAAAGTGTTCTAATCCCCTTTGAAGGTCCCAGAGTGTACTAATTAACAGGAAATAACTGGGTAATTTTGAAGTATGTCAAAAGAGTTTCTTTGGTTATTCTGTGGTGAGTCTCTTTCTGCTTAGTTTGCATTCCAATCTCAGTCTTTGAATCTGCTACATGGTTAAGTGCTGTACTATCACCTCCAAGAGTATTTGTGTCATGTCTTACCTCTACTTGAAAAAAGAATATCATCCTATGGCAAATTAATTTCAAGGATTCAGTGATATAACAAAAGTGCAAATGGCTACAGAATTGTCAAAAAGAGCAAAGGTTCTTTCTGAAGCTTAGAGATTTGCCAACAAGCTAGATTTCCACACAAACAAACATCATGCTAGGAAGGGAATCCACCAATTTTGCTGACTCTAACAATACCTCCCAAGGTCTGAGATATAACAGATTGCCAGTTTGTAATTCCAATGGAATTACAAAATTTATGAGCACCCTGATTTGTGTCAGTTTCCCACCTCTAATCTTGCCTCAATCCTGCTTGTCTTCCCCAAAGTATGCGGAGCCTCCCCATCCATTTCTCCTCCCTATAAAATCCCAAGCCCACCTCCCCAGGGCGGTGTGCTTGCTCAGTCTAGCTGAACCTACCTTTCCATGTTTGCCAATCTATTCTGCACCTAAATAAAACTGTTTTTCCTCATATTTTAACCTCACTTATTTCTTGGCTTATTGTAATTGGGAAAGGCCTTTATTGTAACTTGAGAATCATGCATATAAGGATTATCTAAATTTATAAAGAGCGAGGATAGCGGTTAAGTGCAGAGAGAGAGTGTGTGTGTGTGTGTGTGTGTGTGTGTGTGTGTGTGTGTGTGATTGTTGGAGCGATGATGAATTGGGGAGGAAAAGTAAATGAGGAGACAGAGAGCTCACAATATATGATTCCACCCATTTTTTTTTCTTTTGAATGGGTACCTCCCCAAATCTAGACATCCAAGGAGACACTAAATCTCTGATTTTCAGGTCACCAGAAATACCCGCTAAGACATAGTTGGGAGAGATGCCACATATCAACTTCACATTATTAAAAGACAAAACACAATGTAGCTAAATACTTAATTGTTGTTTATAAGGAAATAGTGCTTCAAACAAATTAATCAATTCTTTTTTTTTAACTTTTTATGTTCATTTATTGGTGCATTGTAAATTATAATTATACATTTTGATATATGTCAGGGTATGAACATCATACATGCACACATTGCACATTTAGCCCTCCCTCCAATCCCACCCTATTCCCTCCCCCTTCCCTCCCTTTCATGCTCCAGATAGTGATTGAGTCTTATAGGTTTGTGTTCTTAATTATATTAATCTTTTTAAAAAAGATGATGTACACAATGGAATTTTACGCAGCCACAAAGAAGAACAAAATCACATCATTTGCAG
>PVJS01061045.1:0-11088 GCA_004027185.1 Glis glis | reverse complement strand
AAAAAATTGGGCTGGGGGTGTATCTTGGAGGTAGAATGCCCCTGGGTTCAATCCCCAGTACCGGAAAGGAAAGGAGGAAAGGAAAGGAAAGGAAAGGAAAGGAAAGGAAAGGAAAGGAAAGGAAAGGAAAGGAGAAAAGAAAAGAAAAAAGAAAAGGGAAAGGGCTGGGGGTGTATCTCAGAGGTAGAATGCCCCTGGGTTCAATCCCTAGTACTATAGGAAAAAAAAGAAGAAGCGTAAGGAGATGTGACACCTAAATGCAATGCATGATCTTAGACCAGGAAATGAAAATGTAGCTATAAAGGCCATTAATGAGATAATTGTTATACTCAGGATAAAGAGTGTGAATAGATTATGGTACTAAAGTCATATTAAATTTCCTGACTTTGAACTCAAGTTGAGGTTATATAAAAGAATGACTTTGTTCTTAAGAAATAAATACTGGTATTTGCAAATTATTCTCAAATGTATCAGATAAAAACATATATACAAACATTATTAAACAGCAAGATAGAGACGCTAAAAGATTAATAAATGATAAGTATACTAAATGATTATAATTAGTCAATCTGGGTGAAGGGCACATGGGAGTTCTTTTACCATTCTTGCAAATATTCCGTATCTTTGAAATTGTATAAAACTAAAATTTTCTTTAAGAAAGTCTAGCTTTAATCAATAAAGAACAAATGGATAATCACAGGTAGAAGGTAAACAACTAATGGAAGCTCTGGTAGAATATGCAGAGAAAAAGTAGGGAAGGTACGCCAACTAGGAAAACAGCCAAGCCAGTTTAAAATGTAAATGAGAAGTGAGGAAGTAGAGGGCAATAAAGGCTACTTTGGATTTGGCCAGTCTATTTGGGGAAGCAGCTGAACGCAAGACTAGAAGCCAGAATGAAGGTGCTCAGTGAGGCACTTGAAAGCTAAACAGATGATTAGCATCCTCAGAGGTAAAGCCCTTTCAGTTACTAGAAAGGCTGCAATTTCGTACCTACCTGACTTAAATGCTTATTCTCGTTTCATACATGGAAGGGTTCTATTAACTATTTTTCCTTGCCAATCTTTAATGTTATTTTTTAGGCTGTATATGAAGTGTTAGGTTCAACATTATTCATTGAAGCTTAATTCATATTTTTCCTGAAAATAGCAACAGTTGGCTGTCACCATGTATCTTTGTTTTAATTGTAACTGTGATGATTATTGATTTTGTAGAAAAATGTGTTATAGAAAATATTTTAAAGTATAAAATTTTGGTTAAAGTATTAATATAGAAAAACTATTTGACTCAACAGAGAATTTTCTATTTGAGTCTTATTTACATAGAATTCCACTTTAATGAATACAATATAAATTGTAATTTTTGTCTAAGAGCCTAAAATGACCTACTTATAGTATGTATAGTTTCACTGTTTAACTCCCTTTTTCATAGGGTTGCTATTTATAACCACTTTCCTCAACCCTGGGGGGATTTAGTAGGATTAAAGACTTCTGATTCACTTTGTTTTTGAAGATTTTTTTTCCCCTCCATCTTTGCTCAGCTAGTGGAATCCATGATGAATTCTCATCTCCAAGGGGTAAGCTGTTTTTAGTAAATCCCAGTAGCTGGCTTATGACTCCTTAGAAATAGCATTGATTCCTCATTTTTCCTGTGTTTTATTTCTTCCAGAATGATAGAATACCTGTAGATGCAATGATCATGCTTAAGTACTATTAAGCATGTAATGGCTTTAGTTTTGTTCCTGTAAGTTATTTGTGTAATAAATATCTGAGATCATATCAGAGAAATAAGCACGTTTAGTATTCTATTTTTAAATATTACTAAACCTGGAATGAGGAAATTGAATGATAAAAGATGACCAGAATTCATATGAGGATGAAGATTAATTTAGGAGCTGTGCATTTGAGAGAGTAGCATCCTGTAGGGGAAGCACACTGGGGACAGAGAACAGATCTTTTTGCAATGCTGGTAATCAAAGGTAGGGCCTTACACATGCTAGGTAAGTGCTCTACCCCTGAGCTATACCCCCCAGCTCAGCATTTCAAAGATAAGATATTTTGGAGGTGAGTAGTTTGATTAATGATTAGATAAAAGGTTTCGCTCATCTTTAGATAGCTCCATAGAATAGAGATGATGAGCCCTGTGTTTGAGAAGTTGTGGAATTGTAAAACTAAGATGTTAAGTCAAAGAAATTATCGAGTAAATAGAATACACTTAAATGGAAACTAAAGAAAAGTGTTTTCATTCTCATTGTATGCTTGTTGTCTGTTCAATATCAAGAAGGTCTTTTGAATTACTGTATTTTTTACTATCTTAATTAAAAAATACTTAAGTGTAGGCCATCTTCAAACCTTTCCCTTTATTTCTAGATGGGAAGTCAAAGGAGAAAATTCCCACTCTGTTGTACAGAGAGACCATGAAGTAAAGAGCATATTAGTATCTGATAAATTTCTAGCAAAATAGATTACTATTTTCCAGTTTGTTTTTTTTTTAATGGTTGTATGTGACCAATGAATGGGATAAAGCACAGCAATTTGGTTTAGAAATACTTCAGAAATGCATAGTTGTGTTGAAGTTGTGAATCTCCTTTCATGGAAGCTGCTCCAAAGGATGTCATTAATAATCTTCTCAGGTGCTTACAAAGCATGTGTCTGTCAGCAGAATTAGAGACTCACCCAACTAGAGAACAGGTTTCACAATACCCTGAGACCTATTTTGTTCATTAGAGAGGAAAATGGCTTGTTTTAAGTCTAAATTGACATGCTTGCTAATTTCAGCAGTAAAAGCTGTTCATTGTGGTCAGGTTTAATTTAGAATCTGGGAAGGTTCAGATTAAAGTTGATTGAGTTACTTTAGCAACATACTTCTCAAATGAACTTTGAAATCCTAAAAGAAGAAAAAAAGTACAGCAAACCTTGAGTAAAATATCTAAAAGGGAACTAACATTGAATCAAATAAAAATACCCTAATAAAGATAATATTGGTTACATAAAATTTTCAAGCATTAAACAGTTTATTATTTAGATAGTATAACATACCCAATATATTTGTTCACTACTATATCTATGGCCCCTAGAAGAGCACCTAGCACTTGAAAAATATTTATTAACATGAATAAGTGAGTAAATGAATGAATAAATTTATGTACTTTGCTGGTTATGTATATTTAAAGATCTTTATTAAATTTAAAGTAGAGATTTGAATTTATCTGAGGTTTCTGGGTAATTCAGTGTAAAAATCTATTGAATGCATTCAAACATTTAAAAGTAGACAGTTCCAAAGCAATTTTTCAGCTTGCTGTGTCACAGATGACCAGAGTTTAACATTCTAACCCTGGAAAACATCTTATTTCATAAAATCTATCTGCTACTGTATGCTTCCTACTTTAAAATTTGTTCAGTACTCTCCAACTTACTTATGCTACTTACTTCAATAGCTGTCTTTGGCAATTTGTTCCATATTTCAAACACACTTTTATGTAAAGAAACCATAAAAGTTAGAAACCTGAAAATTGGATTTTTCTTCTGAGCAATCACAGCTTACAAATGCAGAAAATTTGTTAAAAGTTAGCCCCTCCAATTTTTCAATACACAGAGAGAAAAATACTCAAAATAGATGTATACTGTTTAGATGACTTTTTCCCATTATTTTAATATTACCAAAAGCAATCGAGCTTAAATTGCAAAGCCCACCTCCCTACCTCTTCACAAAAAGAAGTACTACAGAATGGTCAAAAATTGGCCTTTCCAAAAACAAAAAATCCTTAGAAAACCAGTTGGAGTCAAAAGGCATAGTAGATGACTAAGTTTCATAAAAAATTACTATCTACCACATTTTATCTGTTTACTTTCATCATCCTCATGTAATAGTAGAAAGAGCATCATATTTCAAATAAGACAAAACTTCCAACATGATTATTAGTGTGGTTATTATGAGAAAATATGTATAAAACATCTATCACATAAGTAGTTATAAACTAAGAGTAAATGTTAATTTCACTTTCCCTAATTGAAATAAAATTTACTCAGTTTTAGAACCAAAACAATGCAGACATTATTTTTCACATTTTTTTTGTAAATGTCTCTGGGATTTTGGCCCTTTTGTATAAGGAAGGCTAAGATTACAGAAACAATTGATGGATGTTTGAAAGACAAGGGGATTTCTTAATAATCAGCATGGATACCTATAAATTTTTAAGTTGTTGGCTTCATTCTATTTGGTATTTTTATCTAAGGCAGTGTGAAATCAAAGTCATTTATACTAGAGAAGAATATACTAGCATCTAGTCTAATGCTCTCCAAACTTGCCTAATCATAAAAGTCAAAAAGGAATTTATTAAAAACACAAATCCCCAGCACTTCCTCTGGGGTGGGGCAAAGACATTTTGGTGATTTTTATGGGCAGGCAACTTAGAAAAAAGAATGATTTAGCTCATCTACTTCACCTCATTTTATACATGAGGAAACTTAAGTACAAAGAAGTTAAATAAGTAGTATCCTTTAAATCACTTATGTGCCTTTTCTGTTTCTAAAATAAGTATATACCTTAATTTTGACACCACATAGAATGAGATTGCAAATGTAGAATAACTATCTTTTAAATACATTGTCATAATTCAGAATTATCTCTCATATAATGACTTAAGTAAACCCAGGCACTCTGAAATTACTCCATCTAAGCTATATAACAGTGAAACAAATATATAATCAATATTTTCGCTTGAAGCGGGGCATGGTGGTGCATGCCTATAATCCCAGTCCTCAGAAGGCTAAGACTGGGGGATAGCAGGTTCAAGACCAGCCTCAGCAACTTAGCGAGACTCTCAGCAACCTAGTGAGACCCCATTTCGAAAACAATTTTTAAAAAAAGGGCTAGGGGCATAGCTCGGAGGTAGAAAGCCTCTGGGTTCAACCCCTAGTATAACACACACACACACACACACACACACACACCAAAAACTTGTTTCTTGTTCAACTGTTTTCTATGAAGCCTTACGTGATAGAGATTTATATCCAATAACATCTTTTTTATTTATAAAAGTATTTTGGCTCGTTTGAAAATTGCACAGTACCTTGTGTTACATAAAAGCAATGCACAATGCTGGAGAACCCCAATATTAAGTGTCATTTGTTCTTTCAGACCACACTGCAGGATATGGAACAGAGGCGCCCCCAGTTGGAAGAACTCATTACTGCTGCCCAGAATTTGAAAAACAAAACCAGCAATCAAGAGGCTAGAACAGTCATTACTGATCGAAGTAAGTTTTTTAACAAGCATGGGAAATTGAAGGCAAGATGCACAAAAAAATTCAGTGACAATTTAGTTAATATACCCCTATCGTTTATAAAAATATTATGATGTAATTGTAAATGATAACTATTACACTGAACAAGATTTCAGTCCATAATGCTATCTTTCAGTAACTGAATCTAATTCCACAGAATAGAGGAAATAGAATTTTCACCAATTTGTGGCTAATATAGTTGCAAGACACGGCATGGCGAGCATAGAGTGGCAGAACATTGGCTCCCTAGTTGTCATCTATCTGGGCTGGCAGCCATGGAGATGCCAGTCTCTCCCTCATGCTCTTGGTTGTTAGTCTAAACAGTCAGTTGCTTCCTGGCACATCTTTCATTCCTGTCTGCAGTAGCACTTGTAGATCTGGATGTCTCTCTGCTACTTTGATGGCCCCCATTGTGTAATATCAGAAATCACTGTACCATACTGGGGTGAGTGGGAGGCTGCATAAGGTCCATCTGCTTAGACATTGTGCAGCCTTTTCCTTCTTTACACAGAGTGATTTGAGGTGATTGCGAGTGGTATCAGTAGTAGTACATGGGGTCAAGAAGAGAGATTGAAGGAGGGATATAGGAAATGACTTTCCATCCAATTTTTCTAGAGTCTCTCTTCAGAAATGAGGCCAGGTCACCTCTGCTATCAGTTCTCTGGGATCTCCTGTGTTTTTCCCTTTCTTCTGCCTGCCTTACCTCTAGGGATGCACATTGATAGTGCATTGCCTTGCTTTGCCTGCAATTTCCTCTCATTTTCCTTCCCACAACCAGAGGAATCTTTTCTAGAGCAAGAGTAAGGAAAACCTTCCTCTAATCATCTTTTGTTTTTCTTCCTTCTTATACAGGGCCCAGGCTTTTGAAATTCAAAAACCATATAATTATATCTTTATAATTTACATTCTGTTGTATTAACTCTTCCCAAAAGAAATGGAGGCACAGTGCATGGCTGCCAATATGTTGGGGGAGGGGAAGGAGTAACCAGTATAAAGGGTTAGATATCTGAAAAATAGTATTAGTCACATTTGTATATATTAAGTAAATATTTAGTGATAATAACTACTGTTTATCAAGTATCTCATAAGTATTGGGTGGGGTGTGTGTGTGTGTGTGTGTGTGTGTGTGTGTGAACAAGAGAGGGAGGGAGGGAGAGAGGGAGCAAAAGAAAGAAAGCGAGATCTTCACAGAATCCCATGAACCCATTTTATAGATTAGTAAACAGGTTCTGAGAACAGTTAAAAAAAATTGTTCATGCCTACAAAACAAGCCAGGAACAGAGCTGAGAATTTGCAAAAGTCTCTTTCTGGTTTGGAAGTCTGTGCTCCTTTCAGTATGTTTACTATTTCCCATCTTATTTTGTTGTTTATGTTAGTCACCCTAATCACTAGAACTAAATTTTTTTCTGGTCTGCAATTTTGTGTGTTTTGATTTACTTCCTAAAGACATTTCCTCTTTCAGTTGTAGTGGCTGTTAATTAAAATACGCTGTTCTCAGTTTTGAAAATTTTTTATTGTTGCTAACCAATGAATTTGGATATATGCTAATATGTTAGAGTAACACTAGCCACTATAGTACATAAGCTCCCAAATCTCAATGGCTTCCTACAGTAGAAGTTTACTTTTTATTCTGGTACACTCCATAGTAAATAGCCCTCTGTGAAGTCATCCAGGACCCATGCTCCTTCCATCTTTTGTATTCAGAATGTCAGTCATATGCATTTAACGAATAGAAGAGGACTGAGTGTTGCTCATAAGAGACCTAGAAGTGCTGTACATTAATTTTGTTCATAGTCTGTGGCTGGGTCTTGTCACATGGCCACATCAAGTCACCATGGAATAGGGAAAATATTATCCAGTGTTGAGCCCAGGAATAAGAGAAACAGATTTGTTAAAAAAAAACTACTCAATTCCTTCCACAGCTAATTTGGACTAGGAAGAATACATTTATTTTCTTTGGGTCTATGTAAGTCATAGGGTGTCATTTTTATATTCAGCATGGCAAGAGGAAAGTTGCACTGAAATGGCCAACATAGATAGCTGTTGAGTTGATGTATCAGATTGTTTCTCCCCAAAACTGGAACCATGAGGGTTCTCCACCAGGTTACAACACACTAGCCCAAAAAGAGTGAATCTTAATGAGTGATTTACTCAGCAAGAAACTGAATTCCCATGATATGGGTGATCTATTTCTTGTCTAAAAAATTGAAAATTTAGTAAAGATGTTTATACAAATCTGAACATACTATGTAGAAAACCATTTGTTATCTTACTAAGAGGAAAATAACACTAATATGTATCTGATCAACATTATCTAAACATTTTCCATTATTCCTTGGAATCTCTTTTCTACATTGCATTGACTTTTTTCATGATATAAATTACAGTTGAGTTGCCAGAGGGCAAGTATGTATTTCTCTGGTAAGATACAGTGATTTGAATAATTCTGTTTTCTAAGCTCTTGTCTTTTAGGAATGATACCTTTATGAATATCTGCAGCATAATGGAAAATTTCTAATCCAAATGGTCCAAAAAAAGCATTTTTAAGTGCAAGTGTCTATTAAAACAAGTCATGTTGTTTATTAAAGGTCTAGGTCAGAATCTTAGTTCCAAGTATGCCTGGAGTCATTAATGCTGGTACTATGATAATTCTGACAAGATATGTTTATCTAAACTATGTCATTTTCAGCCCTGCTGTGCTTCAATTTGTCTCTCGATTTGAAATCTATGAAATGGGATGGAAATTCAATACTCATAAAGTTTCAATGGTGTTCAAAATAGAATTTTTCTTAGTATAGATTTGGTTTTCAGGGAAAGGGCAGAAATAAAATACTTGCTCATAAAATTGTATTTTCCCATTTGACAATTTTGATCTTCTTTTTCATTGCCCTGCAACTTCTAGAAACACTTGAAATGGAATCCACTAAGTAAAGAAAAATATTTAATATGTGTATAATACTATATTGAAACATTTTTTCCTCCTTGGTAAATCCCAGTTCATAACTTTGAACAGTTTGGGAAACCTATACATAGTTATTACATTCTATCAAGAGAAAAGTCCAGTGAAAAAGCAATTCCTCTCTTCTAGTAATATTCATGTTAAACCTCATATAATCTGGTCTGGAAAATACCAACATGTTTTACTATACAAAACTATTTCCATGATATCTATTATTTTCAGATAATTATATTGATTGAAATCACATTATGACCTAGGCAAGATAATAAATTTCATTCTAAATGAGTTCAAATGAGAAATTCTCCTTGCTGTTTTTTGATGTTCAAATTCTCCCCTTCAGTTCTTTGGCTGTCAACGATTCCTGATTATTTTCTTCTGCAAAAGGTCTGGGTCAGGGAATCAAAAGCAGATAAAATAAGAAGGATTTAAATTTGCTTTCTTGTGCTTTCTTATGCAAAACTATTGTTCATGCCCATTAATACTGCAAAGCATAATACCATAATACCTTGCATACCAGTAAGAAGGCTATGGAGAAACAGAACTGCATTATTTTATTACTCTGCTTATTTTACACATATTAGCAAATATGGATCCTGTGACATTTGTGTTTGAGAGCCTTGCTTCTGTAGATTTTCCCTCCATAACCCCCTCTACTACCATCTTAAAGATATATAGCAATAATACATATAGGTTTCTAGGGCAGGCTGCTCAGACTAGCTGCTTAGCTTTGTGATCTTGAACAAATAACTAATCTCAGTAAACTAATCTGATCTCATTTTTCTGTCCTGTCTACCTCAAGGGTTAGGAGAATTAGATGAGATAACACATGTACAGCATTAAATCAGAGGCATAATAAAAGCTCAATGGCTGTTGGCTCTTGTTATTTTAATTATAATCTATTTGCTTGGTTTGAATGCTTAGTTGGAAAGCATTTAATGAGCTTTTTGGTTGCTATTTGATAATTTCGCCACCAAAAAAAAAAAAAAGATTCAGATTACCAAAGGAGAATATTGCTTTGGAAAAGATGGAGTAAGATAAATAAATAGAGTTAAATAGATATCTGACAAAGCCTTTATTTGAGTAAGCAAGGAAACTCATGTAAGTTATTTCATTTTTAATTCCCAATATCAATTTAGGAGGTAGATATTACTATGTCCATTTTAGAGACAGGAAACTGAGGCTCAAAGAGCTTAAGTAATTTGTTTAGGGTCTTTTTTTGTGGTACCAGGGATTGAACCCAGGGGTGTTCTACCTCTGAGCTACACCCCCGGCCCTATTTTTTATACTTTATTTTGAAACCGGGTCTCACTAAGTAGCTGAGGCTGGCCACGAACCCGGATCCTCTGGTCTCCGCCTCCCAAGTACTGGGATTACAAGCGTGTGCCACCACACCCAACTTTGTTTAGGTTCTTAAGAAGATGACAGATGAGGGACTAGAATTCCAACTCATATCTATATTATTTTAACACATCAAATGGAAAAGGCTGGTTATTCAAAAAATAGAAAGGCATATTGACTTGAGCACTTTAGATATTAGGGCTAACTTCAGGTTATTGTAATCTGATTATAATTTTTGCTGATCCTATTTATACTATTGACTTCTATGTATTTCAGTGCCTAATTACAAGATTGTCTCTTACATGTGTTGTATATGTACAAGCTAGAGGACCCCAGTGATCTATTAGCTTTGTAACCTGGGCTTAGAGGATTCACTTCTGTACCACGGTTCTCTCATCTTTCATATGAGGCTAATAACTGTACTTAATCTGGAAGGTTGATTATAAAGAATAAATTATGTGCTGTTTCTCATGTAAATACATTGCACATCATAGATGCTCATTAAATGGTCCATCTTCTCATGGTTAAATTAATTTGGGACAGAGGAACTGGAGATGGGAGAATATGAAAAGTATTTTATATGGCCCTTTTATCAACTAAACCAGGAGGACTTCTGAAACAGAATGCCACGTCTAAAGAAAGAATTGATTCTTTGGGAATTATTTTTTCAGCTAAGGCTTTTTCAAGCCAGTCCAGAGTTCTTTGAGAAATTTGGTGACATCTTACAAATTTTAAGAAAAGGAATTCACATTGTATTGCTTAAAGAGCTGGTATATAGGGTTGTAGAAGGGAGACGGTTCTGCTGTATGAGAATAAAAATACTCTCACAGGATTTTTGAATTAACTGACAGTTTTATAGCAGCTTTGTCAACCCATCATTCATGGCTGCAACCAAATGCATGAAACCTTTCATGGCAAAATAAAAGGGCTATGTTTTTCTCCACATTTTTATGAAATCTCTATTGCTAATGAAATGCCAGCCAATATCTTCCTCTCAGGTATTGTCTCTTCGAGGGTTGCTTATTTTAGAAAAAGTGGAGTCAACCATGTAAATTTCCTTCTTTTGACATCTAGCACCTGCTGTCAACCTGTTATAGCTACAAGCAGCTCTCAAAATTTACATCCACCAGGATGCCGCTGGCAACCAAAGAGTTCAGTTCAGTTCAACAAACTTTCCAGTGTTTACTTCGTGCCAGTTAATATCAGAGGTGATGGAGGGGATACAAGCAGGAATAATATTCAGGCTTTGTCTTAAAAGACCTTACAATCAAATTGTGGGTATTTGGACAAGCGCTTCAGTAGAGCAATATTACAGGTAGTTGAGAGTGAGCAAGTAGGGGGAGGTTGGGTCTGACTGAAGGATTCCTGGAATACTTCCAAGAAGAGGTTAAATTTGATCTGGTCATGAATAAGACTTTGAGAAGCCAAAGGAAGCTGGAGAGGGAAGGTGACTTCAGGAAGGGATGATAGAATACATAATTAGACCTGTACTAGCAGTAGTGTGGAAGAT
>PVJS01061044.1:0-11088 GCA_004027185.1 Glis glis | reverse complement strand
TTTTTTTTGTGGTACTGGGGATTGAACCCAGGGGCATTCTACCTCCAAGCTATGCCCCCCCGCCCTATTTTTTAATTTATTTTGAAACAGGGTCTCCTAAGCTGCAGAGGGCCTCACTAAGTAGCTGAGGCTGGCCGCGAACCTGGATCCTCCTGTCTCAGCCTCCCAAGTACTGGGATTACAAGCGTGCACCACCACACCCGGCTTATGCTTTTCTGTTTTAACTCTAAAATCAAGTGTCTGTATAATTTTCCTTAAATAAAAATGTTCGCCTATATTTTAGGTCCAGGGACTGGCATTCTTTTCTACTTTATTTCACATCCTACTATTTCACCCTTTCTAAGCATCCAGGGAAGATGGCTTTAGAAACCAGATTCTCACTTTAATAAATATTTTACTTTCTTATTGCTTTTGTAACAGATGACCCAAACCTTAATAACTTAAAATAGAACAAATCTGTTATCTTATGTATCTGGAGGTTGGAAATCTGAAGTGGGTCAGCAGGACTGTGTTCCTTCTGGAAGTTCTAGGAGAAAATCTGTTTCCTTATCCTTGGCAGCTTGGGAGCCACCTGCATCCCCCGGATCATGGCCCTGTATCACTCAGACCTCTGCTTCCATCTTCATAGCTCCTCCTCACTTTTGACCCACCTGCCTCCTTTTAATAAGGCTCCTGTGATTACATTAGACTCACCTGGATAATCCAGGATAATTCCCTCATCACAAAAATCCTAACCACATTTTCCACTCAATCACATTTGCATTGTCTCTCTCACCACACGAGGAACATATCTATAGATTCCAGGGATGAGAATGTGGATAATTTCAGAAGCCGTAATTTGCATACTGCAACGAGACAGGCACACAGCAGTTGGAGACGTATGGAATGCATTTTGTTTTTGTTTTTAAGTGACAGGGTCTTACTAGGCTGCTCAGACTGGCCCTGAACTGAATCATCCTGCCTCAGCCTCCCGAGTAGCTGGGACTGCAGGTGTGCATTCTTTCGCCTGGCTTTCTACCCGATGTTGGATAATAACAATACAAACTGCTGCTGTTAGTTGCTTCTTGTGCTCTGGGCATTGTGTTCATCTATCTGTTTTTGGGGGGAGGAGAAAAAAAACCTTAAAATGTAGGGCTAAACTAGGTGATCTGTTATGGTTTCTTCTAATCCTCAGACTTTTTTCTCTGAAATAAGGATTAGTGTCTCTCAAAAATAAGATATTATCCTTTTTTAAACAAATGTGGAAAATAATGTTTGGAGAAATTGGGCACCCTTGACAAAGTCACTTTGTTAATAAGTGTCAAAGGTAAGTTGATTTGGCTTTAAATCCACTGTCTTCATAATCATTCAAATACCCCAGTCTTTATTCTCCATTTTTGTATGTTACTGTCAGCGCTATTTTTGCATCACCACGATACCACACAGATTTTTGCTTAAGTGTTGCTCTATGCAGTGCTCCAGTCAGCAATGAACAATCAGTCAGGGTTATCATGGGTTGGGAATTAAACTTTATAAAATACCTATTCTCTTCTGCATCTATACTCCCAAGCTGAAAGTGACTATGAAAGTTTTTAATGAGTGTTCTACAAAATGCAACCCATTTCTTTAATTCTTGCCTTATGCCTGTTTACTGTGACTACTAATGCTCCCTCTCTCCTGCCTGTGGCCTTTTGCCTAAGGCATCGCTTCTGCCTGCAGTTATTTAGAGGATCTGGGCCAGACCACAAGGGCTCCCTGCTGTGCGTCAGGCCTTCCTGAACAGGTGGAAGATGAAAGTAGAGGAGATGAGAGCATGTGTTCACATTTAGGTATGTGTGGAAATGTAGGCAGCAGTGTTGGGAGGGACAGGTGATCAGGGTCACAGATGGCTAAATAAAGGACAGCAAAGTTTTAGAGTGAGTGGTTATGCAATCACCACTAAGTTTTGACTCCTGATGTTGGTTGATAATAATAATAATAGCTGCCATTTCTTGAGTACTTACTGCTCTGTGTGTGTATATGTGTATTCCTAAAGTGTGCTTTAATGTGTTTTTTGTTTTTTTTTTGAGGTACCGGGGATTGAACCCAGGGGAGTTCTACTTCCGCGCTACACCCCCAGCCCTATTTTTTTATACTTTATTTTGAAACCGGGTCTCACGAAGTTGCGGAGGGCCTCACTAGGTAGAGAGAGAGAGAGAGAGAGAGAGAGAGAGCGCTGAGGCTGGCAGCGAACCTGGATCCTCCTGTCTCCGCCTCCCAAAGTACTGGGATTACAAGCTTGCGCCACCACGCCCGGCTTAATGTGTTTTAATATACAGATTAAAGTATGAGATGGTGTTGGTCCTATAGGGTCTTTGATCAGGCAGAATAGTCCCCAATCCACACCAGCCCTCCAGAAAGTGTTTGATGGTTTAATACAAAATTATGTCCCACGCCAGCATACTATATTCATGAATATGGACAATCACCTCACTATACATTACAAGGGACCAGGTGAAACAAAGGCAATCCTCAGGGAGAGAGAGAGAGAGGGAGAGGGAGAGGGAGAGGGAGAGGGAGAGGGAGAGAGGAGAGTATGCGCACACGCGTGCAAGGGACTGAGCCCCTTAGAATATCATTGTCATGCCATAGTAAAGTTGTGTACACTCTACGTACACTCACAAAGTTAGGTTTTTCTGTAGATTTCTCTCTTAATTATTTTGACATTGACTTGTTTCTTTTTAGGCTAAGATTCTGATGCAGTTCCAAAATTCCTAATGTAGATTTAGGCTATAAATAAGGCACAGGGAATGCAACTTAAGTGTTTTGTGGCTGGATAATGTTTACTCACACTTTAAATCTAATAGTAATGAGAAAAAATATATTATAAAGCCCTAGATATTCATGGAAATGAGTAATTAGGAAAGCATTAATTTGGGAAGTCTCCAAAGTGAAGCTGTCCTTGAACGAGCAAAGAAAAAGGGAACTTGAGAGTGAACTGGAAACTTTCCAATTATAAAAATATTTGACTGTAAAATTTACTTTAGAAACAACATGTTCTCTAAGTTTGGCTCATAAACCTGTTTTAAAGGGATATTAATTCATCCATTAAAGTAGGATAATAATTACAAAATTATACATGTATTGACTGCTTACTGTGCTATGGGCTCAGTGGTAATGAAGCATATAGTGCTTCATTTAATTCCATAATTGACACTATTATCTCCATTGTACTGATGAGAAAAGAGAAACCCAGAGAGTTCATGAGCTGCCCAAATGCCTGATAAGAGGAAAGATGGAAACTGAGCCTAAATCTTCTTATTCCTTGATGTCTTACTCCTTGGTCTGCACTTGTAACCATTATGCTGGTTTAGATACACAAATATTCTAAACACTATCAATAATCCACATTTATAAGCCAGGCACAGTGGTAATTGCCTGTAATCCCAGTAATTGGGAGGCTGAGACAGGAGGATTGTAGGTTTGAGGCTAGTCTCAGCAACTTAGCAAGACTCTGTTTCAAAATAAAAAATAAAGAAAAGGTCTGGGGTATAGCTTGGAGGTAGAATGGCCTGGGTTCAATCCCCAGTACCAAAATTTTTAAAAATTACATTTATATGAAAGCATAAATAACAAAAGAGTAGCAGTAAATCATCTCTTATAGTTATGTGTAGAAATACATATTATTAGACTAGGCACAGATGTGGAATTCTTGCTTTCTCCCTAATTCCTTTCCATTCCACTCGTCCCCAGGACCCAACCTCTGATCAACTGTGTGTACCCTGACTCACAGTGGAGAGCAATGACTACAATCTAACTTCATTAACCAACACTGGAATTTGAAGCTCCAAATCCAAGCCACCTGGAAAGTGACAATTATAATAGAAGACAGGGAAAATGAAGGGGTGAGGGAAGACCAGGGACATTAGAGCTTCTAAAATATATAATAGCTGCCTTACCCATTGGGACCATGTCTCTTTAGATCAGCGAGTGGTGCTTTTCGGATGATGAGCGCCTGTAGATGTATCCTCTGAACTGTGGATCCCTCCATCAGTAAGAGCTATCATTTACCTCCACATTTTACCACAAGGCAAACTTAGATTTTCCAAAAGAAAGTGTCCTTAAACATTTGTCCAATTTTAAATTACAGACCAAATTAGACGGGCTAACTAAAGCCATGTCCTCTTATTACTGTGATTCAGAGTATTACAAGGCACTGCCTTTCCCAGCCCAAGGATAGATGTGGGCATGCTTTTATTCCTGTGGTACACTGCGGCTGTGCTCCTGACAGGGCTGGCGAGCGGATGCCATCGCGTGATCCCTAGCATCGGACGTTGGAGGCACTGCATACAAGCCTACTGAATTTCATTTTTTCCAGACATATTAAACCACTTATATAGAATTAAATTATGTTTGTTCTTTATGTTAAATGCTGAGCTGTCCCATATTAGCAGTTGCCAACATAGTAAAAGAGCAGAGTCATAATAAATCTATTTTGTACACACAGATGATGCAGATGTTATATGCAACCCAGTTAAGCAGGCATCCCTGGAAATTCCTCTTCTGGCGGATAGCTCAAGATGCTACCCCAGGGCCTTGGCTGCTGAAAGGGTTCTCAAACTTCACTGGTAGAGTGTCAGAATCATCTGAAGGCTGGTTAAAGTATGGCTGGGAAGCCCTATCTCCTTTCTGGGAGAGCTTCTAATGTAGGTCTGGGTGGGTTAGACATGGTATTTCTAACAAGCTCCCAAGTGATGCTGCTTCTGGTGTCAGTATTGGCACTACAAACAGATGATTGCTGTAATGTATCCTTTTGGTGAGACACCAAGAGCTGAGTTCTCTACCACCATTCTTAACTGCTGTGAGAATATTTACTTGAGCACACACTACTGGGAAATACCTACCTATACATTCATTGCTTTGTACCAAGTATGGTTTAATAGTGACTGATGAGACTGAGAATTTCAAAACTGTTAGCTGGGCATGATGGCACACACCTGTAATCCCAGTACTTGGGAGGATGAGACAGGAGGATTGCAGGTTCCCGTCCAGCCTCAGCAACATAGCAAGACTCTCAGCAACCCAGTGAGACCCTGTTTTAAAACAAACAAAACAAAACAAAAAAGGGCTGGGGTGTAGGTAGGATTTAGAATGCCCTGGGTTCAGTCCTCACTACAAAACCAAAAATCAAAAATCCCAACCAAAACAAACAAAAAAACATTGGCCAAGGCCTTTGATTAAGGTCACAGATTTAAAAACTAGTATGACATCCTTAACTGACAAATGAAATTAGACTTGAATACAACTGAACTCTGATAGGCCTTTCTCAAAAGACTGGTTACAAAATATGACAAAGGGCACATGTTTTATTTGGTAAAGAGTATAAGATTTCTATATATGAGACCCATGTCCTATTTCAATGGTTTGTACAGTAAAAGATCATCTAGTCTGTTATCACCTAATATTTGCATTCTGCCTTTCTAATCCCTAACTAAGCTGGGCGTGGTGGATTATCCCAGTACTTGAGAAGCTGGGACAGTAGGATTACAGGTTTGAGGCCAGTCTCAGCAATTTAGCAAGAACCTATTTCAAAATAAAAAATAAAAACGTCTGGGGTGTAGCTCAGAGGTAGAACACTCCTGGGTTCAATCCCCAGGACAAAAAAAAAAAAAATTTCCTAACTAGATAAAAAGTTGTAAGATTAAGTTAATATTAGTGAAAGAAAATAAAAGAAAACCTAACTGGGGAAACAATCCCACAGTACCATATCAGACATCCTCTGATATCATGTACTGATGTACATGTGATATATCATATCACATCTGATATAAATATGTAAAAAGCATTCCTGTAAAAAGGAATTACTCCACAAATCATTAGTATCATGTACAAAATACATGATAAAATATACAAAGTGAGATTACATGTGTCTTCAGTGTGGATAGTGACTTTCAGTATTTGATATAATTGTCTATTAAGTACATAATGGATAGTTATTGCCATAACAGACTAAATAAAAAAGATTTTTTGTCTGTTGCATGGGATTGAACCCAGAGCATTCTACCTCTGAACTACAGCCTCAGTCCTATTTATTATTTTTACTTGGAAACAGGGTCTCACTATTAAGTTGCTGAGAGCTCACTAAGTTGCTGAGGCTGTCCTCGAACCTGTGATCCTCCTGTCTCAGCCTCCCAACTACTGCGATTACAGGCGTGCGCCACCACACCTAGCTCAGAAAAAAAACATTTAAATAATCTTGGGTCTCATATAAAAAAAACTTCCTTGACTGCAATTTCTAAGGTGTA
Organism: Glis glis; assembly: GCA_004027185.1. Taxonomy (NCBI): domain Eukaryota; kingdom Metazoa; phylum Chordata; class Mammalia; order Rodentia; family Gliridae; genus Glis; species Glis glis. The sequence goes on along the minus strand of PVJS01061044.1, from coordinate 4,825 downwards.
TATCTGACTTAAGCATTTTTTGTAGGCAAAGACAATTTTTCTTTATTTTGAGAACTACCCAGCTACACACACAATTTCAAGGGCTCAGTGGGGTTATTGGCTTTTTAAACTTCAATTAAATAAAATACTCATGAAAATTGCATGGAAAAAAACGAAAGAAAATACAAAGTGGCTCAACAAAACCATTATCAATATAACTACTACTTTGTATAAAGTAAAATTTGCTATGGTGATGATTAGAAAATGTGATATGAGTGCAGACATTTTTCTGAAGAATGTTCTTTATTGATTTTTGACAATATCCATCACTCTCCACAGAAGAATATCTTGTCTGCAAAATAAAGTAATTACAAGCTATTTAGTAAACACTACAGTCTACTATCAACCCAAATCACCGTTACTCAGCATACATGTGTAAGGAAAAAAAAATGGAAATTGTAAAACTTGTAAATAATCTTGCTGTTGCCAAGTCATGATAAAGATCATTCTATGTTTGCTTAATTTTTTTTTTTTTTTTTTGCGGTACCGGGGATTGAACCCAGGGGCGTTCTACCTCTGCGCTACACCCCCGGCCCTATTTTTTTTATACTTTATTTTGAAACCGGGTCTCACAAAGTTGCGGAGGGCCTCACTACGGAGAGAGAGAGAGAGAGAGAGAGAGAGAGAGAGAGAGCTGAGGCTGGCCGCGAACCTGGATCCTCCGGTCTCCGCCTCCCAAAGTACTGGGATTACAAGCGTGTGCCACCACGCCCAGCTGCTTAATGTTTTCAAATGTATGATGGCTTGAATTAATTATGTCAAGTTTGGGGGACTGCATCATGTTTAGGCAATAAATAGGTTAATGTGGCATAAATATTTGTTTTATCAAAAGGATGTTATTAGTTTACTAATAAAATTATGTTTGTATATGGCAAAATGATCTCTGTTATATTAAGGAATGCCCTTATTCAACTCTATATCAGATGACTTTCGCTCTGCATGCCCCAGTGCACACATGTTATGGGTGTACCCTGGTGGTGGGCCAGTGCTAACATTCCTCATTAACTTTTCTTTCCATGCAAAAAAAAAAAGTTTGTCAGGAAGCAATGAGAGTGAAGATATTGTAGGAATAATCTAACCTTAAATTGCCTCTGCTTTATACAATGTACAAATTATTTGCTAAGTCTTGATATTATTTTAACTATTAGTTAAAAATGACCTGGTGCTGGGCCTGGTGGTACATGCTTGTAATTCCAGTACTTGAGAGGCTGAGACAGGAGGATCACAGGTTTGAGGCCAGTCGCAGCAACTTAGCGAGACCCTGTTTCAAAATAAAAAATAAAATAGGGTTGGGGGTGTAGCTCAGAGGTAGAATGCCCCTGAGTTCTATCCCTAGTACCAAAAAAATTAAATAAATAAAAACGCTGGAGGTAGAATGCCCCTGCCTTTGATCCCCAGTACAACAAACAAACAGACAAACTTGATCTGGAGCATAGTTCACAAATAATAGTGACACAGAGAGGTTCAAAATTGCTACTCCAAAGAATGCTACCACTACCTGTTCCCCCATCTCCCTTCCAAACAACAGCTGATAAACATTGGTTCTACTGAATAAATATGTGGTTCCAAGCACAACTTTGTTTAACATTGAATGCACTGTATATTTTTCTGACTTCAGCATAAGATAGCCTGTGCTTATATATTTTCTTTTTATGACCATGTGTTCTGTAAAAATCAAAGCAGGTCAATAGCAGACAAACTCATTTATTTATTTCTAAAACCTCTTCTGCTTTTAGAACATTATTTGACGATAATGCATGGCATCTTGTCATCAGCTTGGTCTGCAAATCCTGGTTCAGGGAAATCCACTGTATTCCAATGAACATTTTTTGAGCTCTGTGACAGGCATTTATTTACATTCTAGAATTGAGGAATTTATGAGCCTGTTTTTTAGGAGCTAAGTGCTGGGAAAAACTGCAGACATCTGCTTCTATTTATAAATAATCTGCATATGAGGTAGTGGGAGACCTAGGAGAAAGAGTGTGGCTTAGGCAACAGAGGAACCCACTTTACTCTCCCAGCAATGAACATTCTGGAGAGATGGCAGGTGGCGGTGGGGAGGGAGAGATGGGTTAGAGCTGGTGAAAGGAAAGTTGGGTAAAGAAAAAAAGTATTGATTTTGGAAGTTTGTAAGAACCCACTTAATAGACTATTTATCTGATCTCAGTAAAGTCTAAGTAAGGTGAAAATCAGGACTCCTGTTTGTGGTAAAGGTACATTTAGGACCCAAGGTGTAAATGAAATGGATAATTAACATTTAAGAAGAAAACATTGTAAAGATTCTCTTTCTTTTTTCTACTTTTAAGGACAGAATAGAAGAACAAAATGGAAAATACGATCTTTTGGTTGATATTTTTCACCTTTGGCTGGACCGTCATCAGTGGATCTGAAATGGAACAAGATTTCATGTGGCACTTGAGAAAACTACCCCGGGTTGTCAGTGAAAGGACTTTCCAACTTACCACCCCCACGTTCGAGGCAGAGGCCCGGATGGCTGGAAATAGAGTGTGTGGCATCGAATGCCAGAAAGAACTCCCCGCTCCCAGCCTTTCTGAATTGGAGGATTTCCTTTCATATGAGACCGTTTTTGAGAACGGGACTCGGACCCTCACCAGGGTGCGAGTTCAAGGTTTGGTCCTTGAGCCTGCTCAAAATAGTACTCCCAAAGGAGCCTCCGTTAGGAGAAAGAGACAAGTGTATGGCACCGACAGCAGGTTCAGCATCTTGGACAAAAGGTTCTTAACCAACTTCCCTTTCAGTACAGCGGTCAAGCTTTCCACCGGCTGCAGCGGCGTTCTCGTTTCCCCTAACCACGTGCTGACAGCCGCCCACTGTGTTCACGACGGGAAGGACTATGTCAAGGGCAGCAAGAAGCTCAGGGTGGGATTGCTGAAGGTGAGGAGGAAGGGTGGCGGCAAGAAGCACAGAGGTGCTAAGAGGAGCAGGAGAGAAGCGAACGGCGGGGACCAGAGAGAAGGTACCATGGAGACTCTGCAAGAGAGAGCCACAGGCGGAAGACGAAGGAAAGAATCCGGCCGGGCTCAGAGAGGCACAGACGGGAAGCCTTCCTTCCAGTGGACCCGGGTCAAGAACACCTACATCCCCAAAGGCTGGGCCAGAGAAGGCAGTGGAGACGCGGCCTTGGACTACGACTACGCTCTCCTGGAGCTGAAGCGCGCCCACAAAAAGAAGTACATGGAGCTAGGCATCAGCCCCGCCATCAAGAAGATGCCTGGGGGAATGATCCACTTCTCTGGTTTTGATAACGACAGGGCCGACCAGCTGGTCTACCGGTTTTGTAGCGTGTCTGATGAATCCAGCGATCTCCTCTATCAATACTGCGATGCCGAGGCAGGATCCACAGGCTCTGGGGTCTACCTGCGTCTGAAGGAGCCGGACAAACAGAAGTGGAAGCGCAAAATCATCGCAGTCTATTCGGGCCACCAGTGGGTGGACGTGCACGGAGGGCAGAAGGACTACAACGTGGCTGTGCGCGTCACTCCGCTCAAGTACGCCCAGATTTGCCTCTGGATCCATGGAGATGATACCAGTTGTGCTTATGGCTAGTGGAAGGCCGAAGCAAGATCACGTGTCACCTAACTCGCAGAGGAAAGCTCTTCTGACGGTCAGAGAGACACCCTGTAGGTTATGCCTGGACTCGAACCCATTGACAGCATTTCAGCATTTTTTATGAATTCACTTTTTCACAATTAGGAGATTTTCGTATATTTAAAATATGTTTAGGTACAGATATTGGAACTAGATGGGCACTTTGATGCCAAGTATATACGCTTTACATAATGATAAGTTTTATTTGTGGGGAGATTTTTTTTTCTGCCTTCTTAGAAATTAGACACTCAAACTTAAAACTGGTACAATAATGTGATTCCTCAGTGGACTTATTCTTAGGGTTCTACTCTAAGAAGAATGGGATAGGATATGAGTTGTGTGTTAAATGTGAAGTTGCATATACAAAGGTAGACAGTTAACACAACTAGAATCATAGAAGCAGGATAGAGAGGAAGATTTGCAGTTTGTATACTCAGAGATGGATCTATTTCGCTCATGCCCTCAGTGTTTATACTGTGTTTTCTGTTGGGTCTGAGAAATGTAGTTTAGTTTTTTGGGGGGAAGAATTATAAATCAGAAGAAATTGCAAGCTTTATAAAAAAACTGTTAACTACTGCCTTAAAAAACAGCAATTGCAGTGTCTATTTTAAGATGGGAGAAATACTTTGTTCTATGAAATAAATCTAGTTTAGAAATAGGAAAGCTGAGACATTTTAAGATCTCAAGTTTTTTTAATACTCAAAATATGAACTTTTCATGCATGCATTAGGGAAGACATTTCATAAATTATGATTGTGGATTGAAAGCCATATTATTTTATGCTAAACATTCTACTATATGTGAGGTGCTACATTTTAAGACAAGGAATTTTGTAATCTTTTTCAAAAGAAACACTTTACCCTTTTGACAAAGATCTTGCTTGCTTCTTTTCTTTTGTAGTGCTGGATATAGAACACAGGGCCTCTTACATGCCAGGCAAGCGCTCTATCAGTGAGCAACACCCCCAGCTCCCAGTTCAGCTTTCTTAATAGGACCATAGTTATATTATTTTGGTGAATTTTCTCATTAGTAATTTTTAAATATGTCCTTTCCTAAAAATGAACATAATTTACCATTAGGTTTTTTTTTTTTTGCGGTACCAGGGATTGAACCCTGGGGCGTTCTACCTCCGAGCTACACCCCCGGTCCTATTTTTTATCCTTTATTTTGAAACCGG
>PVJS01061043.1:0-11088 GCA_004027185.1 Glis glis | reverse complement strand
GATGTCACCCCCTTTCCTTTGCGCCCAGCTCTCTGTGAAGTGGCATGAGATGAGGTGTGATGTAGCCCCCAGCTGTCCACCCCCTTCTCCCAAGTCCCGGAGCCGCGTCTCTCCTGGTACCCTCAAATGTTTCCCCCAGGGGCTTGGGGCAGCAGGGGAAGCGGCCTTGGGAAGGTCAAGGAGGGCGCAAGGGGACCGGGAAGTGTAAAGCGCAGGGGCGGGGGATCGCGCACAGAAGGAGGGGTGGGAACGGCAGCGATCCGGTGGTCTGAGGTACAGCCTCGGGGGTGGGGCCGGCCGCCCGACAGTGGGCGCGCGGGGGAGGGGTGAGGGGTGCGCTCCGGGGAGGCAGCGAGGGGCTCCGCCAAAGTTGCTCCAAAGTTCCCGGCTCGGGGAGCGTCCCCTTAGTCAGCAGTTCCCGGGCTTACCTGCGTAGTGGTCGAAGACGGTGGGCACGTACTCCTCCGGGAAGGCGTCGTTGGCATAGCTCATGAGCAGACACGTCTTGCCCACCGCCCCGTCGCCGACCACCACGCACTTGAGCATCAGCGCGCCGGGCCCGTGAGCCATGCTGCGGCCGGCCGGCCTCCGGGCATGGTCCCCCCGGAGCCCCCGCCCCGGCCCCCGGCTCAGCCCCAGCCCGCCTGGGGGGTCCGCCGCCGTCGTCGCCGCTCGGCGCAGCAGGGCCGGCCCCCCGGCCCCATGCAGCGGCTCTCCTCCCGGGAGGGGAGGAGGCGGCGGGCCCGGGGCGCTGCCGCCACCTGGGTCGCTGCCCGGATCCCCGCCCCGGCCCCGCTCTCCGCGCCCGCCCGCTGTCCCCGCCGTCCGGCGCCCGCGCCCGCTCCCCAGCCCGGCCTCCCCAGGAGGATCCGCTGGATCATAAGACTGTCCGGCCCCGGGGGAGACCGCAACTTCAGGGAGGGCGCGGAGGGGAGAGGAGGGGCCTGGCGGCTCTCCCCGCCCCGCGCCGCTCGGCCCCCGCCCGGCTCGGCTCGGCTCGGCTCGGCCCGGAGGAGGGCGGGCCCGGCGCCTCCCCGAATGCAGCCCCCGCCCCGCGCCCGCCGCGCGGCCCTGCCGCTCACCCTAGCTTGACGCCCGCGCCGGCCGGCGGAGGGGCGCGGGGGAGGGGCCGGGCGCAGGGAGCTAGGCGAGGCGCGGGAGGGGCGGAGCAGTCGTGAGGGAGGAGCTGAGGGCTCCTCGCGAAAGTGCCCGCGGCTCCGGGAAGCGTCCGCAGGCCGCGATGCTGGGAGAAGAAGAGGAGGCCTCCGGGGAGCCGCGAAGACTTCAACGATGACGCAATAGGCATGCACAGTTATACATACATATATTTAAACTCCACCCGGAAGGTCAGAGCCATCCTGTCGGCCTCTAAATGCACAGCGGAACTAGAAATCTGGGAGGAGAGAAAGGCCAAGAGGGTTAAAAAAAATTAGAAAGGCGCCCGGAGTGGTGGAAGAGGGATGATGGGGGTCCCTGAGCTGAGAAGCAGGGACTCTTGGCTTATTGCTTGGTCTCCCCCACCATCCCCCCACGCCTTTCACAGCATGAGCTTGAATCATTTTCTATGAAACTGATGACTAAGAGAGATACAGCGTATCGAACTAGTGAAAACACACACACACACACACACACACACACACACACACACACACCAGCCAGAAAAGGGAGACCCCGTGGACTCCGAACCTGTGCTCCCCCTGGAGGCGACGTTCTCCTAGGCCCCCTTTGGGTCCCAAATGTTCCTCCAAGGCTGTAATACACCCCTGTGCTCTTAAGACTTGGCCTGTGACCCAGGTGGCAACCCCTACCCCTCTAACTGGCAAAACTTGGGAAAATCCGTCTGGCCAGGTCGAGTTCTCCGGCCAAGAGTGCAGTTTTGCACACTGGGTATCAGGGTGAGGGTGAGGGTGCCCTCCACGCTGCCAACACGCCACACCCCTATCCCAAACCTGCTGACATGAGGGAAGTCGCTTCCTTTCATCGATTCACAGCATTAGAAAATGCCGTGTGGAGAGGCACCGTGGAGGTCAGTTGGACCATCGCTTTTAGGTTGTAGGTGAGTAAGATGTTACCCAAATACTTCCAACTTCTGGCATTCAAGGACTTGAAACACACTTTGGGAAATACTCAGTGTGATGTCCTCATTTCTCCACTGCCAGGCCTCAGTTCTCAAACCCTAAATCTGATTTCCACCCTTCCAGGAAGACTTCGGGATTATTGGAAATTCCTGTGGATTTATACTAAGCATCTCTCCATACCCCACCCGTTGCATTTGAGTGTAGGTTTTTGCAGCAGGGCTGCTTTACATTGTGTAATGAATCTGGAAGACACTTTGTAGGTACATAATGGTGGGTTAAGAAAGGCAGCACAGTGCCTTGAGGTCAGACTTTGCCATCTTCTCTTTTTTGTCTGTGGGACATTTGCTCAGGCAGCATTTGCTGGGACTAGTATTCTGAAAGGAGGGATCATCAGAAGTTAAGGAGATGCTGGAGGGCACTCGGCCAGGAGACCTGGATTTGGTCCCAGCTCTGATAGGAGTTAGCAGTTGCCTTGAGCATGTCACTCCCCTTCTCTGCACCTCAGTTTTCTGTCCTGTAAATGTAAGGTCATCTCACTGGGTGGCCTGGTTCTGGATGCTCTGGGAGAAGCTCTGGGAATGTCAGAGCACTCTGAGTGGGGAACTGATGTGGGATGAATCATGCAGTGGTGACTTCATTGGTGACAGTGACCTCATTCCTTTGGCAACACAGTAATGCCAAACAGACTGCCAGTAATACTTAGAGCTCTGGGGCCAGTCCCACCTGGTGTGGATGTGGAGTGGGGCTGGGGGTATCCGGAATGTCCCCACACCAGCCCCTGAATGCTTTGGCTGGAAGGACCCAACAGACCTCAACAGGAAATTGGCTTTTACAGGGGCAAAGAAGATAAAGCTCCAAATGGTAAAACAAAAACAGAAACAGTTCTCAAATATCAGGGGTTTGAGGGACAGGAAACAATTTTGTCTCTAAGCATCCCATAGGCTCTCTCCTTGCTTTTTTCCTTTTATGTGAACTGCAAGTGTCGAAACAGACGCAGGTCTGTGTGAGAACAGTGAACTTTTCTACATAGCCTTCTTCTCTCCCCCGCCCCCACCTCCCTCCTTCCTCCTCATCATTGATTCATTCAGTGTTTCATTTAACAAGCATGTATTGAGGTCTACTAGAAGCCAGGCTTTATTCCTGGACAGGGGACGAAGAGCTGGCAAGCCCAGTCACTGGAGGGGGAGCGGAAAGGAACTGATGAGCAAACAGATAATTACTACATAATGTGATCAGTGCTGTAGTAGAGAATAAAGAACGGCTCTGGAAGTGCAGAGGAGGTGGTAGTGCATAGCTTGGGTGTGCTGAGGGAGGATTTGCAGAAGCAGTGCCACTGGCCTGGAGTTTAAAAGGCTAATTGGAGCCGGGCGTGGTGGCGCACACTTGTAATCCCAGTACTTTGGGAGGCAGAGACCGGAGGATCCGGGTTCGCGGCCAACCTCAGCGCGCATGCGCGCGCGCGATCTCTTTCTCTCTCTCTCTCTCTCTCTCTCTCTCTCTCTACTTAGTGAGGCCCTCCGCAACTTTGTGAGACCTGGTTTCAAAAATAAAGCATAAAAAAATAGCGCGGAGGTAGAACGCCCCTGCGTTCAATCCCCAGTACCATAAAAAAAAAAAAAGGCTAATTGGAGTAAGGGAAGAATGCCTGGGAAGTGAAGAGGGCCCTGCTCTGGGGCAAGAAAGAACAGCACATACCTTCCTAGGAAACCAGACAGAGGTCAGGGTTAATGGTGCAGGGGAACTGTTTTTATTTCATTAGGTAACATATAACACAGCCACTGATGGGATTATGAAAGCCTTCTAAAAGCGGGACCCCATCCCCATGGGTTGGGCCATCTGTGCACTGTACAGAAGCAAAGAGCCAGGACCAAAGAGACCATTGAAGGAGAAATCTGGCCCACACACTACCCACAAAGGCACAGTGCTGTCTTAAGGTTGTGTCTGTTACAATGAGGAGAACTACTTATCACATATGTGACTTTACAATATGGAGAACTCTTTATCACATATATGACTTCTGTTTGTCAAACCTTGTGCCCCTAAGGATGCATCTACCTGGAAGAGGGCACTTTTATCTACTTAGCAAGTGATTAAGGCACTAGCTAGGCAAGCAGTGGCCCTGGGAGAGAGGAAGTCATGAAGGAAAAAGACAAGATTTTGCAGAATCTGCTGTGTGCTGTAGCTGTCTACTGTACCCAGGCACTGTCATGCATACTTGATGCTCATTGAAGTAGGTCATCTGATTTCATCGCCAAAACAGCCAGGCAAGGTAATATTTGTAGAGAATAGCTATTGGTTTGTCTGTCTGGAATACCCCCATTTGCTCAATGCTCTCTCTACTTTCATCTCTGTAATCACATAGTATAAATGGAAGATGCCCTTTTACACATCCTACCCTGAGCCTTGTTGATTAGCCTTAGGTGTGTACCTAGTCCAAGATGAGGCAAGTAGACCCCTTCCTGAACATTTTAAATTTGGGGATTGCAACAGGAGTTTCCCCTCTTTTACTAATGAAACTGGATAATGGGCCTAGAAGCTGTTGGCTATTCATGTTTTGGCCATTTATGAAATAGCTTGTCCAAGAAAATGAAGCTGAAGTATAGAGAGAAACAAAGACAGAGAGGTATGACCCACCTCCAAAAAAAAAAAAAAAGGCAAAGAGGAAATAGGCCATTTGTGGGTTCTTGATCTTTGTTGTTCCTGGAATCCTGTTGCACTACGATTCTTGTTGGTCACTTGAGTTAATAAATCTCTTTTTACCTAGTGAGTAGGGGTTAGTTTTTTGTCACTGGTAACCAAAGGAATCCTGGGTATTCCAGTATTATCACTATAGCTGAGATAGTGATGTGTAGAGAGATTAAGAAACTTGCCCAAAGTTATACAGCTAAGTGGCAGCACTAGATTTCAAAATGATCTGTCTTCAAAGCTCGTGCTATTTGCCATGTTCCACACTGATGAGGTGTCAAAAGTTTTTGAGTAGGAAAATGACAAGTTCAGGTCTGTCATTTGAGAAGATCACTCTGGGACTGGAGTATGGATTTGGAGAGTGAGCGTGTGAAGGCAGAGAGTGAGGAGGAGAAAGATCACATGGGTCTGAACCAAGCATCACCATGAACATGAAGAGGAGAGGGTGGGTTTCAGCAATATTTAGATGACAGAATCTACAAGGCTTCCTAACAGCGTAGGAAGAGTTTGCATCACCACCCACTTACCACATTGCCCAGGAGGAGTTTTCTTGACCCATTCATTAAACAAAAGCCTGGGGCTTCCCCTGATTAGATCAATTTAATTCATCCCTGAACCAGTCACAGTGGCCAGTAAAAGGTCAGTTGGTTGTTGCCTTAGGCTTGGGCTACTGCCCATCCCTTAAAACAATCATGGTAAATGGGGTTAAGACTACCCTGATTGAGTCTATTAGCCATTCCCACCAGACGTGGAGTTTCACTCTCACCCAAACTCTATGGTGCCTGCACAGTCTGCGGCAGGTATGGGGAGGGAATCTATGCTGGGGAGGCAACCAGTAATATCCATTACATCTCAGTTGTTCACTTGTCAAAGTTCCTAGATCTCCCCAAGCTACAACGGAAATGAAGAATTTGAGGAGAGAAGCAAATGTCAGGGGAGAGGAAAGTGAAAAGGATCCGTGTTGAATCCATGGTTCATTCCAGACATCAGCTGGTTTGTCAGCACAGGAATCCATTCTCTCTCCAAATCACCCATTCTTGGTCTTTATCTGCTCCCTCTCTTACCCCCCTTCTTAGAAGTTATTGATAAAGAAGTAAAATGACTAGCATTCTTTTCTTCTGGTGCTGTCCTGCTTGTCCATGATGCTGCTTTACTCCACACATGCCCTTATCTCCAGACTGTAGCCTCTTCACTCTCCAGGGCTCTCCTGTCACCCAGGCTCCACTTGGACTTCCTTCATAACATCATGTCGTATGCCAGACCCACTCCTCTTTTCCTTCCCACTGACACCTCCCATCAGCATCCTTTTCTCTTAGGGATCAGATGTAATGTACATTGCATAATACTTTGAGGTAATGTATTAATGGCTTAAACAGTGAAACAATTTCCTAAAAGTCAATAGTCCCTAATGATCAGAATGATTAAAAAAAATCCAATAAGATCACCTCACTTGGTTTTCATTTCCAGTTAGATGTATCTAGATCCCTTTTTCCAGTTCATTACCTCTCAGAAACTCAGAAGTATGCTCCAACCTCTAAGAATTTTGACTGAAGTATCTTTATATGTTTTTCCCTTTTCCTTTCTGTTTTCCGCTGCAACCTGAGTTCAGGAGACCACTCATTGACTGGTTGCCACCCATTGCTGAACTATAGGAAAGGACACTTCTTAGAGGTTGCTGGAATGAAATAGATGATCTCGGGGTAGTCCCCTTCCATAAGCTCCTAAGAAGGGTGGATCACAGATCTGTTTTCTAGAAATGAAATTATTGATTTTATTTCATATCAATTCTAAGATTCACTGTGGCTATTCCTCCATAGTGGGTGTTTTGGCCACTGAACATCAGAACTACATTTTGAATTGGAGAATATTCTACTATGTAATTCTTGGTGGGAAAAAACGAGTAGCCCTGATAAAAGCTGGAAATTGCAGGCTCTTGCTTTCCTCGCCAGACTCAAGAGCTAGTGAAACTGGAGTTAAATACAAAGCACACTCTCTCTGCAGATGCAGCTTCAGTGGTGGGTACACACTTCCGTTCCTGACCCAGGAAGTGGCACATCAGGGCGGGCAGTGGTGGTAGATGTGATATATTTGAGTTCCTGGTTCAGAAGTAACATCTGTACACATGTATTGTCTCAAGTTTGGTGACAACAGTGGTACCAGAAGTGGTTTTCTCACCAGAAGAGTTCCTGAGGCATGTGTTGAACACCATTCCTGTCTTAAGCAGCTTCTCTAGCTCTTCCACAATCTTGTGAGTTACCTATGGTCTTTTTAAGATTTCCCTTTCTGCTTAATCAGCCACAGACACCTTGTGCTGCTTGTATCCAGCTTCCTGAGAAGGGGTTGGAAAAGCAGATCAAGATAATGGATTCTTCATGTAGAGACTCTAGAGATTTCCACTTTTACCATATCCAAGTAACATTCTTAATGTAGGCAACTCAAAAATTGCACAAAATGCATGAAATCAGATATTGGACAGCATGTAGCACAGGACTGTGGTTCCTGAAAGAGGGGAACAAATAGAATAACCCCTATTATCACCCTGACTTCCTGTGGGCATACTTTCTGAATGGAAGCACACTGAGAAGGAACCCAAGCAAAGCACAGTGGTCTCGCTCAGCTGACAAGATCATTGAGGAGACTTTTCAAGGCCGAGTATCACAGAGAACTGAGTATGACAGCAAAAAGGGTCTAGGGTCTCCTCAGTCTGTTGCTGAATACAAAGTTGCTCATGCATAGTGTGAAACTCTACATGGCTGGACAAAGAAGAACCAGGGGGCTGGGAGCTGCTTGGCTCTTGGGCTCACACAAGACTGGGAGATGTTTGAGTTTCAAATGGCCAAATGAAGAGACCTTGTTGAATGTCCAGAGAATTCAGTAGAAACCACATAAGGGTTATAAATGAGTAGGAGGACTAAATTACCCCTAGAGTAGAGGTAACTCTAGACATCCCCCAAATATGGTTTAGAAGCAAACCTTAGAAAGAGCAAGTTCATCCACATTACCATAACTGCCAGACAAAACAAATTCATTATTTTTAAAAAGACAACAAAATACAGGCACCCAACAACATAAAATTCAGAATGTTAAAAATTGCCACACATACAAATAAGTAGGGAAATGAAACCCAAAATCAGGAGAAAACTCAGTCAATGGAAACAAATTAAAAAAATAACAGAGATAATGGAATTAGCAGATAAGAACTTAAAAATAAATCTGAAATATGCACAAGGTTTTAAAGGAAAACATGAACATAGTGAGGAGGGAAATGGAAGATATCAAAAGAGAACCAAATGGAACTTTCTAGAGCTGAAAAATATAGTACTTGAAGTGAATACTTCACTGGCTGGGTTTAATAGCAGTTTGGACATTATAGAAGGAAAAGTCTGGGACATTGAAGACATAGCAATAGAAACCATTCAAAGTAAAGCACTCACAGACACATACACAGAGACAGAAGAGAAAGAGAGAAACTCAGAGGCTCAATGACCTGTAAGAAAATATTAAATGATTTAGACAGAGAATTTGAGTCCTAGAAAAGGACTGAGGGTAATGGTTTAAAGACATAATGGAACCAGGTATGGTGGTGAATGCCTGTAATCCCAGTACTTGGGAGGCTGAGACAGGAGGATCACAGGTTCAAAGCCAGCCTTAGCAACTTAACGAGACCCTCAGCAACTCAGAAAGACTCTGTTTCAAAATAAAAAATGAAATATGGCTGCAGATGTAGCTCAAAGGGAGAATTCCCCTGGATTTAATAATCCCCAATGCCAGGGGGAAAAAAAGACATAATGGGGCTGGGCATGGTGGCGCACGCTTGTAATCCCAATACTTTGGGAGCCGGAGACCAGAGGATCCGGGTTCGCGGCCAGCCTCAACTCTCTCTCTCTCTCTCTCTCCCTCTCTCTCTCTCTACTTAGGCCCTCTGCAACTTCGTGAGACCCAGTTTCAAAATAAAGTATAAAAAACAATAGGGCCAGGGGTTTAACGCAGAGGTAGAATGCCCCTGGGTTCAATCCCTGGTACTGCAAAAAAAAAAAAAAGACATAATGGCCAAAAATTTACAGATCCAAGAAGCTCACTACATGCAAAGCAGGAAAAACACAAAGCAAACCACACTTCACTTCATAATTAAGTCACTAAAAATCAGTCATAAATAGAATAATTAAAATCAGAAAGAAAAAATACATATTATATACTACGAAGCAAAGAGAAATAACAGCAGACTTCTCATCAGAAGCAATGCAAACTAGAACTTAGTGGAATAGTATCTTTATAGTGATGAAAAGAAGAAGAAAAAAGGAAAACAGTGTAATTTAGAATTCTATATCCAGCCAAAAAATATCCTTCACAAATGAACAACACTTGTAATCCCAGCTATTTTGGAGGCTGAGGCAGGAGGATCACAAGTTCCAAGTTAGCCTTGGCAATTTAGAGAAACTCTGTCTCAAAATAAAAAATAAAAAGAGGACTGGTGATATAGCTCAGTGGTAAAGTGCCCTTGGGTTCAATCCCCAGTACCAAAAAAGAAAAAAAAATTTAAAAGGGGAGGAAGGATGAAAGGAAAGAAGGAAAAATAAAATTTTTCAGACAACAAAGGTCTTAAAGATTTTTTTTTTAACCAGAAGAAGATCTGCAACACAGGAAATATTTACGGAAGTCCATGAGGTAGGACATAGTACCAGATGGAAACTCAGATCTATAGAAAGCAATGAAGGCACCAGAAATAGTAAATTTATGGGTAAGCATATGAGAAATTTCTTTCTCACTTTAAATGTTTCTTTAAAAGATAATTGACCATCTAAAGCAAAAATAATAGCAATGTATTGCATGGTTTTTAATATATGCAAAAATAAATCTATAACAATAACACAAGGACAAAAACTGAAATAAAAGTATGTTCTTATAAAATCCTTATAGCCGGGCATGGTGGCGCATGCTTGTAATCCCAGTACTTGGGAGGCTGAGACAGGAGGATCCGGGTTTGTGGCCAGCCTCGGCTACTTAGTGAAGCCCTCTGCAACTTAGTGAGACCCTATTTCAAAATAAAGAATAAAAAATAGGGCTGGGGATGTAGCTCAGTGGTAGAATGCCCCTGGGTTCAATCCCCAGTACCAAAAAAAGTTTAAAATCTTTATATTATGCATTAAGTGATAAAGTAATATTTAAAAGTTGTCTTTGGGGCTGCAGTGGAGCCATCTTAGCTGGACCTTACCGGCGGCTACCAGCATTGTGGCTTCCACACAAGACCAACGGAAATACCAGCGATCTGTTGTGAATCCAGCAACTGCAGAATAGCAGCAGTGAAGGCGAGCAGCAACTCACTCCATGCGCGAAATGGACCCGAACTGCTGCATCGGCAGAAGTGGCAGTGGCACCATCTTGGTCAGACCACACCGGTGGCTACCGGCATTGCAACTTCTGCAGGCCACCAACAGAGAAGCCAGGGACCTGTTGTAAAACCAGCAACTGCAGAGCATCAGCGACAAAAGAGAGCAGCAGTTCAATCAATGCTCGGCAGAGTCCCCAGGACCCGGAGGCCTGACCAGAACCTGCAGCAGCGGCTGAGCCCACCCCCTGCCCTACAGATTAAGAGCAGCACGCAATGAGACCGTAAGTCAAAAAGCCACCCCAGGGGAAGACCACCCAGTGTGGCCACAGGGACTTG
This sequence comes from Glis glis, assembly GCA_004027185.1. NCBI lineage: Eukaryota > Metazoa > Chordata > Mammalia > Rodentia > Gliridae > Glis > Glis glis. The sequence continues at coordinate 660 of PVJS01061043.1, read as the reverse complement.
CGGGGTATGAGACTGTGCAGATTGCCCTGGCAGAGGTGGGAGTGGGGTTTGCTGTGGGATGCGGTAGAGGCATGGATAAGCAGACAGACCCTGGCGACATTTGGGTGGGACAGACTTGCAGCCCGCGTGTTGCAGTGCCCTTATAGAGTCCCCAGGGTTCACCACAGGACATATAGCTGTGGTACCTGGGGAAATTTTGGACCAAAACAGCCCTCTCTGCGGAAAACATGGAGTTCCATGTTTGCACAGAATCAGGTCAAAGCGACATCCGCCGCCTCTGTAGGCAAGAGAAACACAAGCCTGGGGCCCCCTGCTGGTAACACCAGCTGTAGGTATAGACAGAGAGAGACATAGGGATACCCCAAGTGGAGAAAGTGGAGACCCATGCTTGCAGTGAGAGGGGCAATAGCAGCATTGGTTGCCTGCACATGTAGTGAGAGGCACCAGGCAAGAGTCCCAGTCACTGAAGGAGACCAAGAATTGGGCCTGTGAATGGACATTATACTGAGCAAGTGAGAATAACCATTCAGTAAAGGCTATTCACCTTGAAGGCTCACCTAGTAGCAACTATCTACCTCCAGAATAAGAAACTATAAAGGGAGAGAGATTAGACATAGGAAACGTACAGAGTGAGAGAGAGAGAGAGAGAGAGAGAGAGAG
>PVJS01061042.1:0-10000 GCA_004027185.1 Glis glis | reverse complement strand
TGAAGTGTTCCTCCGCACCCTCTTGGATGGTTGCCTTTGAAGAAGAATCTAGGCCTCAGGTTAAAGGGTGGAAGTTCTCTGGGGAGTGGATGTCGTGACAGCCAGGAGTGTGCAGCAGTGTTGTGGGCACCACAAGCCCCGCGGGTGCCCCCTCGCACTCAGGCCAAGCCCCTTTCTGTCTGTGCGCATAGCTTCAGAAGGCCAGCCTGGGATAGAAGAGTGACAGGCCCTAGCCAAGAAACTACTGTGTCATAACGTGCCCAAGGAAATGCACCTAGGAAGTGCCCGAGTCTAGATGCAAACCATTCATTCCATCGTTCTGTAAGCATATTTTTATTCATTAAATATTATTTTGCTGTGTGCTTCAATATATGAATGAAATATAACCCACTTCTCTCCCTCACTACGTGTGACACCAAGGGGGCCGTAGACATGTAAACGAATCATTATGGTAAAGTGTTTGTTGGATGTGGCATAGGGGATCATGGGTGACCTGGGAAAACTGAACACATAGCCAGTTCCACCCAAAGGCAAGAGGTGAAGAGGAAAAGAAGAAAACCTGGAAAAAGAACTGTGGATCGGGGCCTCCCCACCCCCTCCAGAAGCACTGCTGCCTGGGGAGGGGCCCAGTGCTTCAGATGGGGCCTCTTGAAATGCCACCTGACTTCGCTGCAGCATTCTGAGGAGTATTAGATCATTATAAAGCGCCTTGCATCTCTTGGTACATCGGGGCAGCCTAAATGTACAGCAATCATCATTTTTCTTTGCTTTCCCAGTTCAACAGAGGATGATTTAAAAATATGCTTGACTTAAAGAATAAGGATAAAAAGATAAATAAATGTGGGAGCCCAGGGTAAAAATGGAAAATAGATGAAACCCAAAGTATTCTCAAGGTGTCTTTTTCTCTGTTTCTATTTTGCAGGTTTTAAAAGCAGAATTAAAGTGTAAAGCGGAGGGAAATTTCTCTGATGCAGCATTTACATAAGAAACACATTCAGAAAAAGAGGCTGTGATTCTGAAAGTGTCCTTATTATACGGCACTAAAAATTTCCCTTGGGAAGGGGGAGGTTTAAATTAGTTGGAAAGAGGAGGGTATAAAACCTCCCTCTTCAAAATGCGAGTCTCTCCCAAACCAAAAATTCCACCTTAGGAACCGGCCACTCTGTGTTCACGAGCAGACAGAGCACTCATTGTGCAAGGGCTCCACCTTCTCAAGTCTCCATTCTAGTTCCCTGGCTCCTCCTACATCCGCTTGACAAGTCCCAACATTGAACTCGATGCTAAATCATAGACCTCAGCACAGTTTACAAGGAGGTCCTTGTTTTTAGTGGTTGTGCATTTTGCTCTAGAGATGTATCCATGGGCCATTTAATGGACTTGAGGAATCAAAGTTAGCATGACTAGCACAAAGCACATGCCCACATTCTGTGTATGTGATTTGCATTCATTTTCTCTGACATCTTTCAAATATTTGCATGCTAAACTGCATAGAATTTCAAGGAAAATGCTGTTAACACAGTGTTCTGGTTATCTATTTCTGCATGATGAACTACCCCAAACTTGGTGGTTTAAATAGCAGCCATTTCATTATGCATCCTGATTTTGTAGGTCAGGAATTAGGATAGGGCTCAGCTGGGTGATTCTCCTGTTCTGCGTGGTGGCATTGACTGGGGGCATTCGGTGATATTTAGCTAGTGGTTAGGCTGGTCTGGAAAACCCAAAACAATTTATTCCCATACCTGGCCTTGGCAGAGAAGGCTATAAGACTAGAGTCCTAGGACCCTGTCCCTCAATGTGTAATCAGGGCCTCTCTATGTAGTCTCTCTGGCAAGGTAGTCAGCCTCCTTACATGACAGTTTAGGGCCCTAAGACCATGTGTTCCAGGACACATAACACCCACACTGCCAGTCCCCATCAAAATCTTTCTCTGGAATCCTAACACCTCCAACTTCCTTACCCTTTCTTTTCAATGACAGAGTTGCTGCGGGGGTGGATTTAGATGTGTAACTGGTTAGATCATTTGTGTGTGCACTGATTCTCAAAGTGTGGTCCAGGGACTAAGCAATGTGGGCACTGGGGCATCACCCAAGAACTTGTTAGAAATGTTAATTCTTGGGTCCTAGAAGCTTTGAGGGTGGGACCCCATAAGCTGTGTTTGGCTAAGCCCTCCAGGTGATTCTGATGCACACTAGAGTTTGAGAAAAACAAACAAGCAAAAAAAAAGGAACTGGATCCCAACTCAGAGAATCTACTGGACATTCTGCCATGCCCCCGGCATCTGGTTATTTTGTTTATTTATTTATTTATTTATTTATTTATTGCGGTACCGGGGATTGAACTCAGGGGCATTCTACCTCCGGGCTACACCCAGCCCTATTTTTTATTCTTGATTTGGAAACAGGGTCTCACTAAGTTGTGGAGGGCCTCACTAAGTAGCTGAGGCTGGCCGCAAACCTGGATCCTCCTATCTCAGCCTCCCAAGTACTGGGATTACAAGTGTGTGCCACCACGCCCGGCCATCTGGTTATTTTAAAAGCATTATGGAGATTCTAATATACACTCAGAATTGAGAACAGGTGGTCTAGAATGGGAAATCCCGCTTCTGTAGGTAAGTTAACTATAAGACATCTCAATAAATGACCATAGGCTGGTTGCAGAATCTGGACAGATCATGAGAATAGGTGGTACCCTGAGGGCTCTGGTGTGACTATGTCACAGAGAGTGGGTGACCCAGAAATCCTTACTCTTTACCCTGATGTCCAAGCCCAGTACCATGGGGCCCAGACGTATACCTGTCACCTACACACAGCCTAGGTTGCAGACTGCATGGTCCAAAAGGCTTCTACTCAAAAGTGAGGTTCCTGGACCAGCAGCATGGACATCAACTGAAAGCTCCTTACACAGGAAGACTCCCAGGCTACCCCCAGACCTATGGCATCAGAATCAGCCTTTTAACAAGATTGCCCAGGTGACCGAAGGCACAGCAGTTTGAGAAGTTCTGCTCTTGAGCGAGTTTAGTTTTTCCTGGTCACCTCCTGAGTCTTGACCGTATCCCAGGTTCCCCAGATGAGCAGAGGTTCACAGGCACCACAGCTGTAACGACCCAGCTCAAACAGGCACTCAATGAGCAGTCCAAAACATACACGTACGCTCCTGATCTTTTTAATACCTGCACCGTGAAGTCGATAGTTGCAGCTAAATAACAAAATACAAGTTTGTTTTTGGTTTTAGCCTTTTACAGATGACAAAGAACTAGGACTAGCCTTACATCTATCTTTAAATGTTGAAGTACCCAACTCAAGCCCAGTAAAGGGAAACAAACTCTTACCGCTTAACTCTTGGGAGTATCCACTACTCTAAACTTCTTTACCACATGCCCACTCATGGGTGGACTCAGGCCGTTTTCACAGCTTTGGGGCCCACAGTTCCAGCTAGGATGAAGCTGCTATTTTGAATTCAGGTGTTGATTACCTCCTTCACACTGCACTGCTACTGTTCAAAACTCAATTCCCCCAAATGGGTCTTACCATCTTGCCAGGTGATTTTTCTTCTTCTTGACAATATGCAGAGTTAATGGTCCGTTCCACTATGGATTTGGAGTTTACCTTCTATTGGTGTGGCTTACTCTAAACAAACTAAATGTATAGGTTATACCACTGGTGGTCAATCATGGTAAGAAATAAGTCCTCTGACTTTCCAACATGCAAGACACCTTGCCTTAGCCTTTCACCCAGTTAGTCCAATCTGATCACTTTTGGTGGAGGGTTGCAGCTCCAGTTGGGCCCTCTGCCTCCTTTTGCCAACCTCATGATGGATCAGTTGTTCCTAAACCTGAAGTATGATTTTTCTTTCCCGAGGAAGCCCGTCAGGTCTCTTAGTAGCGCAGGCCTGTGCTGAGTGCCACACTGGCCAAGCAAGACAATTCCTCATGGAAATTCTTGCTGTTTTCACAGGATACTGTGCTTTTCTATTTTTAACAAAAGACACCATTGTCTGGGGATGAGAAAAGGCTTTGGCTTACATTAAAGAAGAACTCCACATCGATGCCAATAGAGAGTAGTGTCCTGATAGAATAGTCAGTTCTCTTGGCAAGGTACAGGTAGTTATGCTGCGACTAGACACAGCCATCAAAATGTTCCTCCTCCAGCTGACCGGGTCATTTTATTGAGTATATCATCTTGTGGGAGGAAAGGAGAAGGTGAACTATGCCAGATAGAATTTTTGTGGGTGCATATGTCTGTGGCCTGCTTTGAGAAAAACAATATATAAAAATGAGGGGTTGCAAACTCGATCAACTAGGGAGGGAGTGTCTCCTTTGCAAAAAGAATTTGCTGCAGGCTTTTTTTGTGTGTGTGTGTGGTACCGGGGATTGAACCCAGGGGTGTTCTACCTCCGGGCTACACCCCCGGCCCTATTTTTTATACTTTATTTTGAAACCGGGTCTCACAAAGGTGCAGAGGGCCTCACTAAGTAGCTGAGGCTGGCCGCGAACCCGGATCCTCCGGTCTCTGCCTCCCAAGTACTGGGATTACAAGCGTGCACCACCACGCCTGGCTTGCTGCAGGCTTCTTTAAATACTAAGGACCCAGGACTTGGAGAGTCTGGGAGGATTTGGAGATGCTGTGAGGGAAGCTGGCTGGCCAGGTGTCTCAGGATGACAGCAACTACAGGGGGATAGGGTAGTCCATAGTCTGTTTCTTGGTCTTGTAGACCCAGAAGCTCAGTCTGGAAATAAAGAGTTGATGGGGCTCTGTGGTACTGACTATTTCTAACCTAACTCATGAGAGTCCAAGGTATAACTTGGTTGCCAGTTTGTTGGTATACTATAGGAATGTCTCTTTCTATTAATTAATTCAACACCTTTTTTTTGAATGCCTACTATGGAATCAATTTTCCTTTCCTCATGCTGCATACACTCTAGTAGGGGAGATATATGATAAGCAAATAAATAAATGATATGCCGGGTGGTAATATGTGCTATGAGAAAAATAAGAAAGGCTAAGCTGAAGAGAAAGTATTGGGGTGGAAGTGATAATAGGGGGTCTTCCTATTTCATTTAGGAATATCAGGGAAAGCCTTTCCTTTTTTTTTTTTTTGGTGGAACTGGGGATGGAACCAGCGGCATTCTATCTTTGAGCTCCACCCCCAGCCCGATTTTTTTATTCTTTATTTTTGAAACAGGGCTTCACAGTAGTTGATGCTGGCCGCGAACCTGTGATCCTCCTGTCTCAGCCTCCAGTGTACTGGGATTACAAGCGTGCGCCACCACGCCCAGCTGGAAAGCCTTTCTGATAAGGAGACATCTGAGCAGAACCCTGAAGGAGCTAGACCCACTGGTATCTATCTGCTGTAGGGGTGCCCCCAGCAACGTCACAGCACATGAAGGGCAGGCGCATGCCTGATGTGTTTAGGAACTAAAAGGCGGGGTATGGTGGTTGCAGAGCAGTGAGAGGGAGGGAAGGGGATGGAGTCAGAGCCGTAGCCCTGTGAATCCCTGGAGCCTTTGCAAAGGTTTGGGGTTTTGCTCCGAGTGACAGTCTGAGCTGAAAAGTGATATAATCCGATTTACATTTTGATGCAATCTCTGGCTGGCTGTACTGAAAACAGATGATGGCTGCTCAGGGAGATGCCTTTGTAATGATGGAGGCAGGAAATGAGAATAGCTTGGACCAGTCAATGGCAGAAGAAGCTGAGAGAAGCTGGGCATGGTGGCATACTCCTGTAATCCCAGCACTTGGAAGGCTGAGACAGGAGGATCACACATTTGAGGTCAGCCTCAGCAACTTAGCGAAACACTCAAAAACTCAGACCCTGATTCAAAATAAAAAATACAAAGGGCTGAAGGGCTGGGAGTGTAGCTCAGAGGAAGAACATCCCTGGGTTCAATCCATAGTACAAGGAGGAGGAGGAGGAGAAGGAGGAGGAGGAGGAGGAGAAGGAGGAGGAGGAGGAGGAGGAGATGGAGATGAGAGAAGGGTGAGGTTCTGGATGTTTTGAAAGTAGATCGAAGGAGCTGGTGCACTGATGCACACCTGTAATCCCAGCTAATCAGGAGGCTCAGGCTGGAGGATTGCAAGTTTGAGGGCAGCCTGGACAACTTAGTGAGACCCTATGGAAAAAAATAAAAAGGGATGCAGCTCAGTGATAAAATGCTCCTGAGTTCAATCCAGGAAGGAAGGAAGGAAGGAAGGAAGGAAGGAAGGAAGGAAGGAAGGAAGGGATGGATTTCCTGATGGTTTCTATGTGGTAAGTGAGAGAGAAGAGTCAGGTATAACTCCTAGCTTCCTGTCCTGAGGAACTGGAAGAATGGAGTCTCTACTGTTGAGAGTAGAAGAAAAACTCGGTTGTGTGTGTGTGTGTGTGTGTGTGTGTGTGTGTGTCTGTGTGTGTGTCTGTGTGTGTTGTGTGTGTGTCTGTGTGTGTGTCTGTGTGTGTGGTGTGTGTGTGTGTGTGTGTGTGTGTTGTGTGTGTGTGTGTGTGTGTGTGGTGTGTGTGTGTGTGTGTGTGTGTGTGTGTGTGTGTGTGTGTTTTGCTGGGGGCACTCAGGAGGTCAGTGTTGGAGATGTTAATTCTGACATGTTCATCATATATCTGGAGCGACAGTGCCGGAGGACACGTGTGTTCTAGAATTCAGTGGAGAGGTCTGGGCTGAACACATAAATTTGGAGCCAGTCTGCAGCAAAGAGCGTCTAGTGCTGATTTCCTCAATCATAAAAACGAGTGCGAGGAAGGGAGGCCTGACCCCTTGTGCTGCTGGGATTTGAAATACAAGGATGGAACTGGAACCATCTCACCACTGAGAAAGATGGCGAGGCTGAGAGGTGAGGGGGGCAGGGCGCGGGGATGGAAAGCACCCAGTTTGCAGATGACGTCGTTGAGCCGCTGGGCTTTCCTGCCTCTGGACTGTTCATGCTCAGTCTCACGGCCCTTCTCTGTAAAACAGTGAGAACAGGAGCTGCCTCCCATAGTGGCGATGAAGACTGAAGGAAAATCATACCATTGAACATTGCTTATCGAGAGCCTGCAGATTAGGAGAGAATCTTTGCCAGCTATTCTTCTGATAGAGGACAAACATCTAGGATTTATAATAAACTCAAAAAAACACCTTAACACCAAGAAACAAATAACCCAATTTTAAAAAATGAGCTATTGAACTAAATAAACACTTGTCAAAAGAAGAAATACAAATGGCCAACAAATATATGAAAAATGTTCAACATCATTAACAGTCAGGAAAATGCAAATCAAAACTACCCTGAGATTCCATCTCACTCCAATTAGAATGGCAATCATCAAGAATTCAAACAATAAATGCTGGTGAGGACGTGGGGAAATAGGAACTCTTTTCCACTGTGAGTGGGATTGCAAATTAGTGCAGCCACTATGCAGATCAGTGTAGAGATTCCTCAGAAGACTAGGAATGGAACCAGTACCAAAAATAAATAAAACCCCAGTTAGCCAGCTCCATACTCCTTGAGCTCTGCTCACAGAAAAGCACTGCACAGGCTTTGGGTCTTACAAGAAGCAATGCCTCCTGGCCTGTAAAACCCAGGTCACATTTAACTACGGGATCCTCTAGTTCTGCACCAAACAGGCCGACACTCAGGCTGCTGGCATGTGGAATGCCGCCTTGTCATTTCCTACTGCATCAGGACCACTTCATGCTGGGTGCTGAGCACTGTTGGCTCTGCCTTTGCCCCTGGGGGAAGCCTTATTAGAGGTGGCATGAGGACGGGCTTGGTGAGGCCATCCAGGGAAAGAAACATTTTAAATCCACGTGAGGCAGGGAGAGTGGTAAGAGGGAGAGACCAGATTGCATGCAGGACCTGCAATAAAAAGGCAACAGAGACACAATAAAATAATCTGTGAAAGGAGCAGGGGACACAGCTACCCACAGAGGGCAGGTGACCCATGGACTGTCAGAGATGTGGCCCGGAGGACTTCAGACTATCAGGATCGGGTCTTCCCACACCTATTTGCAAAGGTTCAGTTGAAGAGGGTGACAGCTGGCTATAAGGGCTGCCCATATACAGACACCCATAGGGACCTTCCTACCGGAGATACCTCAGTGAACAGCTCACTATGCCACAGAATTGGGCCACTGTGGAGTCAGAAATAGTCAGGACCCCTCACAGGGGCCACATTGTCTCATACTGGAATCACTTTATACAAACTGGGAGCAGAGCTAACTGCAGTGGTACATGCCTGTAATCCCAGTACTTGGGAGGCTGAGATAGGAGGATCGCAAGTTCAAGGCCAGCCTCAGCAACTTAGTGAGACCTTCAGCAAGTTATCGAGACCCTGTTTCAAAATAAGAAGGGATGGGGGTGTAGCTCAGAGGTAGGATGCCCATGAATTCAATCCCTAGTACCCAAAACAAACAAACCAGGAGCTTGATGGCCTCGTGTTTAGTCTCCATGCCCTTCTCTAGCACTGGGCCTTATGAGAAAGGAGGTGAAGCTTTGTCTACCTCTGTACCCCTAGGGACGAGCGGAGCCTGGCGCAAGTCCATTCTCAGTGAAATTTCATGAAACTGAAGGCCTGGACCAGGGTGGGTAAACATTTCCTATATAGGGCCAAAAGTAAATATTTGAGGCTTGGTGGGCCAGGAGGCCTCTTGCAGCTCTGTTTCAACTATGAGAGCAGCCATGGATAATATGCAAACAAAGAGGTTGGGCCGTGTTTGATAAAATGCTATTTTATGGCCAATGACATTTGATTCCACAGACTTTTCACATGTCATGAAATGTTCTTCGTTTGATTTTTCGACCATTTAAAAATCTGGAAACCATTCTTAGCTTGTGGGCTGTACAAAAACAGGCAGCAAGCCAGCAAGCCAGATTTGGTCTAGGGGCTGTAGCTTACTGACCCCTGGTCTATAACATCAAAGAAGGCCCATTTCCTGTTTCCAGGGGAATCGACACTGGTCTTCCTTGTGGACAACTCCTGGTGTCTCTCTCTCTTGTGTGTGTGTGTGTGTGTGTGTGTGTGTGTACTGGGGATTGAACCCAGGGGGTATTTGACCTATAAGCTAGACCTTTAGCCCTATTTTTTTTTTAATTTTGAAACAAGGTCTTACTGTTACCGGGTGCTGGCCTCGAATCTGTGATCCCCCTGTCCCAGCCTCCCAAGTACTGGGATTACAGTGGGCCACCATTCCCAACTACTTCCCAGTCCCTTAACAAACACTGGGGTGTGCAATGCCCCAGTAGTTGGATCACCCCACTTCTCCCTGGAGCAAGCACACATGTGTACACATACACGTACACACACACACACACACACACACACACACACACACACACACAGAGCTACCCAGCACAGAGCCATTGTTCTGAACACCAGAGCATGAAGGAGACAGTCTCCAGGTTGCCATGGCAATTGCAGATGCACTTTTAGGAATGTGGCTGCTTCTGAGGAAGAGAGAGGGGCTGTGCTGATGGTCAGAAACTCCAGGCTGATTTGCCTTTCTACCTCCTCCACCCACCATCTCTCTGATGCATATTAGACCAGGGGGGAGACCACAAATTAGTGTGAAGTTGGCAAGGACAGATAACAAGTGACAAGAAAAGCATCTCTGACCTTAGCAATGCTTCCTCTTGAGCTTTTACATTTTTGTGCATTTTAATTTATCAGGTTCTTTCTCACACTTTCGCGCATTTTCACACTTCACAACCCCATAGGGTGTAGTTCACCTCGGAGGAAACTAGTTGAGTTTGGGGGATTTGCTTACTGTCACATGGCCTTTAAGTGGCAGAGCCAAGATCAGATCCAGGTATTTTTGTCCAAAATTTACTCGGTTCCCACCCTCAAGGTATCTCCATTCAGCGCGTTGGTTCCCAAGCCTTCCTTAGCATCGACTCCCCTGGAAGGTCTCTTTTTTTTTTTTTTTGCGGTGCCGGGGATTGCACCCAGGGGCGTTCTACCTCCGTGCTACACCGCCGACCCTGTTTTTTATACTTTATTTTGAAACCGGGTCTCACGAAGTTGCGGAGGGCCT
>PVJS01061041.1:0-11088 GCA_004027185.1 Glis glis | reverse complement strand
CTTCTCTCCCCAAACAAGCGTTCTCCCTCCAGGCTCATCCTTTCCTAAAATTTCCATTACAGTCTTTTAGACAGTCTTTGAAGTTGACCTACAGCTGGCAAAGGGACATTTGGTTTCAGAAATTGTCTAAAGCAATTAGGCACCAAATATGATGACTACAGTAGATGATGAAGAGGGCAATTCTCTCCTGGGTTAAAAACCAAAGTGTGACTAACTATAAGACAATGTGATTCCCTTTTATTATGATGTTCACACGTTAGGCTTTACTTTTGAATAAAAATATCTATTAGCATATTTATAAATTATAAAAATTATGTATTTCGTATGATACAATTTTTTGAAGACCACACCCATCAGTAAAAGGAAACAGTAAGTTGAAGTGTAAAAATCATAATAACTTGGGAAACAGGCATGTGGTCTCCATGAAGGTTAAATTATTTGCTGCATGATGATTTGTCTTCGGCCATACCACCTTGAATGTGCCCGATTTCGACTACATGATAATTTCTATATTCTGAAAGTTAAAGTTGTGACTAAAACTATTGGCGATAAGGTCCATTCACATATTTTCATTGCATACCAACTCCAGAGGAAAAGGTATTAAAACAAGTTACATTTTAAGCTATAAAAAGAGCTTTAAAAACTTTTAAGATCATATAAAGAAACAAATTTAAAATTCCAAGCTGAAGTTTACAATTATTACTGAATTAAATTTATTCCTGTTATTCTTGAATATAAAAAAAGATAAATTGATTCAGCTGACCACTAAACAACAGAAGTAAATATATGTAGCTGTAGTCTATTTAGTCCATATCCCTACTGAGGACATTTTGGTTATTCCTAATACTTTCTATTTTAAATAAAATTACAAGAAACATTCTTCTACATACATCCTTTAACATGTACGCATGTATTTCTGGAGAATTTGTTGGGCCAAAGGATATGCAACCAAGAGAATGGTGAAAAAGCTACTCTTTCATATACACATGCTCGATCTCCTTAAAACTAGTTTTTTTCCCCCGAAAACTGAAAAGACATAATTAGAAAAAGAAGGCAAAGGAAATGGAGGAAAGCTCCACGGAGGAAAACCATTGGATCGGAAATATCTGAGGTACAAATGGCCAGCACTACATTCAAAAGTTCTTCTATTTGCAAGACAAAATACCTATGAGTCTTGTGTCATCAGAGCTCATGAAAGACTTGCTGATAGGACAGGGAAAGCACTGCATGCCTCCTGGAGAGACCATTAAAGGTATGGACCATTCACGTCAGCTTCAGATACTCGGCACTGATCCGGAGGTCTCACTCCCTGGGGTAATCCAAAACACAGGAACGCTGGACAGTGGAGACGGGTGTTTCGCTCTCGTTGTCTGCCTGAGAGCTTTTTGCATGGATTCCAACTCAGCCACCTCCGCATCGTGGTAGGAAGCATGGGAGTGACAGAGAGCAGGTGCAGGTCCCGTACCATATTTCTACCTCAGTAACGTGCTTTTCCCCAAACCAATCTAACTTATCAACACTGGTACAGGTGGGGATCTACCACTCAACTAGGATGATCTCTTTCTCCCTGTCCAAAGTCCTTACAAATCTAGAGTGACTGCCGCCGAAGTAGGAGAGGCACATCACCCTGCACCTGACCATGTCACTGTTGTCTAAGGCTCCCAGTCACTCCACTTGCCTAGTTTACTTTCACTGGGCATTGGAAGCAGGGTTACCAGGCTTACCAAATAAAACCACAGGATTCCCAGCTAGAGAAAATGGTGTGTGTGTGTGTGTGTGTGTGTTTATGCACACACATGAAATATATTCAGACACAAAAGAATAAAATCCTATCATTTACAACAACATAGACGGAACTACGGATTTTTATTATGTGAAGTAGGCCAGGCACAGAAAGACAAGTACCACGTGATCTCACTCATGTGGAATCTAAAAAAGTTGATCTCATAAAAATAGAGGGACAGGAGAGGATGTTGGTAAAAGAATATATGATTACAGCTAGAAGGAATAAATTTGAGAGATATATTGTACAATGTGATGACTATAATTTATCATGTATTTTTTTTTAATTCAAAAGCTGGGCGTGGTGGCACGCGCTTGTAATCCCAGTTCTTGGGTGGCTGAGAATGGAGGATCCGGGTTCGCGGCCAGCCTCAGATACTTAGTGAGGCCTCTGCAACTTAGTGAGACCCTGTTTCAAAATAAAGAATAAAAAATAGGGCTGGGGATATAGCTTGAAGGTAGAATACCCCTGGGTTCAATCCCCAGTACCAATAAATAAATAAATAATAAAAAATAGGGCTGGGGGTGTAGCTTGGAGGTAGAATGCTCCTGGGTTCAATCCCCAGTACTGAAAAAAAAAAATCAAAGAGCGTGGATATTGTGTCCTCATCACAAAAATGATAAGTATATGAAATAATGCATGTTATAATTATGCTAATTAGCTGGATTTAACTACTCCACAACATATGTACACTTCAAAACATAATATTGTGTATAATGAATAATATAATTTTATCTGTCAGTTTGCAAAAATATTTAAAAACTGAAATACATTAAGAAAAATGGATTTACAGATAATGAATTAAACCAAAAGAAGAAAAAGTTGTTAAATTCTACCATATTTTAAATTTCCTTGATTTCTATAGAAAGATTAGAAGATAAAGTTGAAAAAATTTTCCAAAAAGTAGAACAACAACAACAAAGAAATAGAACTGTAAGATAGAAGATAAGGAACTTAAAGGATGAATCTAGGAGAGCCACAAATAAAACAGAAAGGGTTCCAAAAATAGAGATTAGAGAGAAGGGAATAATCAAAGAAATCACGTAAGAACTTTTTTGTGACTGACAGTCACAAGTCTCCAGATAAAATGAGATGGCCAAATGCCCACCACATTAAATGAAAAAAGTCCTACACCAAAGCACATCATTATGAAACATCAGCTCACTAGGAATAGAGAAAAAATCCTAAAAGCTTCCAATGGGGGAAAAAAACAAGTTAAAAAACACAGGACCTCGCCGGGCGTGGTGGCGCACACTTGTAATCCCAGTACTTTGGGAGGTGGAGACCGGAGGATCCGGGTTCGCAGCCAGCCTCAGCTCTCTCGCTGTCTGTCTCTCTCTCTCTCTCTCTCCTCTTAGTGAGGCCCTCCGCAACTTCGTGAGACCCAGTTTCAAAATAAAGTATAAAAAATAGGGCCAGGGGCGTAGCGCGGAGGTAGAACTCCCCTGCGCTCAATCCCCGGTACAGCAAAAAAAAAAAAAAAAAAAAAAAAAAACAGGACCTAGCATCAGAATGGTTTTGCAGGCTGTCAGAAAACAATGAAGAAAATGTCTTTAAAATTCTGAGGAAAAGTTTATATCTAAATTTCTTCATTTGGCCAAATCATCATTTGAATTCAAACGTAGAATAAAAATACTTTTAGATCTTTCAGATACCAAAATGGAGGAGCAAATCAAGACAAAAAGGAGGCCTGGGAAATAGGAGCCAGAGGGTCAGACATGGGAGAAAGAAGGGAATCAGCAGGCTGAAGGGTGAGGGCAACCAAGCAAGCCCGAGTGGCAGCGGGTCTGTACCTGGCTGCAAGGGTGAAGGAAGGCAGAGGGAGGGAGGAGAGAGCTGGTGAGATCCAGGAGGAATCCAGGAGGGAAGAGAGCAGGTGAAAATGAACACCTCTGAGTTTTGCAGGGGGCGGGGCAGCACTGACAGGTATGTGACAGATCTAATGGAACCACCAGATAAATTCAAAGGCAATTTTACAGAAAACAAAGCAAGAAAAAGGTGAATACTCATAAGTAAAATTTACATAGCCACTCTGAAATTTTTAATCAATTTAACTTTAAAAAGTTAACTTTATTGGGAAGGGGGTAGGAAGAATCGTGTGGTGGGAATGGTTTAAAAGAGTTAAATCAAACTGGGAGTGGTAGCGCGCATGCTTGTAATCCCAGTACTTGGGAGGCTGAGACAGGAGGATCGCAGGTTTGCGGCCAGCCTCAGCTACTTAGTGAGACCCTCCCCAACAGTGAGACCCTGTTTCAAAATAAAGAATAAAAAATAGGGCTGGGGGTGTAGCGTGGAGGTAGAATGCTCCTGGGCTCAATCCCCAGTGCCCCCCCCCAAAAAATTAAAAGTGGCTATGTCTAAAGAACATATTTGGGAAGAGTGAAAAAAAGGGCACTGCTAAGGTTTTTTTCTATTCACTCGATTTGATCTTTAGATATGTACATGCTCTGCCTGGATTAAGTAAGAGAGAGGTGCACAGAGACACCGAGCAGGCTCTGCAGGGGATCCTACCCCACCCCCAGGCTTCTGCTCAGTACTTACCATGCATGCATGTGGGGAAATGACCCAAGGCCGGAGAAAGAATCACCCCAAAGAAGCTGGCAGCACAATTTCCATCAACCAAATAGGTGGTTTACAAGGTACCACAGCCTTGTAAATACAGAGCACCAGGATGTTCAGAAGGATACTGCCTGAATAGTGGGGGAAATCAGTCCTAGACTAAAGGGCGCTTTTCCTATGAGAAGCAGTTTATAAAGGAACACTTGAAAGTATCAAACTACTCCCAAGTGATTTAATTTTGTCTCCAAACAAAGCTCAAGTATATTTAATAAAATAAAATCTCTAACATGCAATAATTCACAATATCTGGCATCCAATGAAAGGTACCAGACACAGAAACAAACAAGCAGGGAAATATGACTCATAAAGAGAAAAATCAATCAAAATGACCCAGATATGACAAAGATGATAGAATTTGTAGACAAGGATATTAAAAGTTATTATAACTATATTATGTATGTTCCAGAAGGTAGATGAAATCTTAGCATATAAAAGACAGGCATGAAAAAGTACAAAGAAAACCCAAATTAAATTAATTAAAATGGAAAATACAATGTTTGAGAAGAAAAATACACTGGATGGGATTACAACAGCAGATTAGACAGGGGAGAAGAAGTATTAGTGATATATTAAAAATAGAAACTATTCAAAATAAAACAAAAAAACTGCGGGAAAAAAAGAACAGAGCAAAGAACAGAGCACAAATGAGCTGTGGGACAGTTTCAAAAATCCAAATATATCTGTAGTGAAATCCCTAAAGAATAGAAGAGGGAAAGAAAGAGAAAGATATTTTAAGAAATAATGGCAATGTAGCCCAAATTCATCAAAACAGTAATCCACAGATTCAAGAATTTAGATTCTTAGACTCAAACTCCAAGGCAAGAGAATCGTGAAGAAAGCTACAGCAAGGCAGTAATCGGATCACTTAAAACAGTGATGAAGAGGAAATCTTGGAAGCAGTCAGAGAAAAGAACTAGGTTACATACAGAGCAACAGAGATAAGAATGCCAACAGACTCTAGCTGGAAACAATGCTAGACAGAACACAGTACAACAACGTCTTTACAGCGCTGAAATAAAAAACAAGCTTGTCATTCTAGAATTCTATGCCAAGTGAAAAAATCTCTTGAAATTTTAAGGCAAAATTAAGACCTTTTTCAAATACACAAAAGCTAGAATTATACTTTCTTCTCTGGCAGACCTGCACTAAAAGAAATTTTAATTAAAGTCCTTCAGATAGAAGAAAAATGATACCAGATGAAAATCCAGGTCTACATAACAGAATGAAGAGTGTGTGAAACTCTTACCATATGGTTAAATACTAAAGATTTCCCCCCTTACTATTTAAATCTCATTTAAAAGAAAATAGACTATTAAACAGAAATAATAACAATGTATGGGATGGGCCATAGCATTTATAGAAGTGAAAAAATGTACGACAAAAACAGAATAAAGGCTAAGAGGGTAGGAGGGGAGAAGGAAAGTATATATATGGTTTTGTTTGGTGGTAATGGGGATTGAACCCAGATGCATTCTACCTCTGAGCTACAACCCAGCCCTTTAATGTTTTGTTTTGTTTTGTTTTGTTTTGTTTTGAAATAGGGTCTTGCTAGGTTGCTGAGAGTCTCACTAAGTTGCCGAGGCTGTTCTTGAACCCTCGATCCTCTTGTCTCGGCCTCCCAAGCACTGGGATTACAGGTGTGTGCCACCATGCTCAGCCTGTAAGTGTCTTATATTACTTAAATACATTGTGGTAAATTAAAGATATATACTACAAATTCTAACGCAAATAAGCCAATATAGAAGGATAAAACGGAATCAAGAAAATGTATAATTTAAAGGAAAGTAAAATAAAAGGGGAATGAAAGAACAGAATAAAAACAAATAGCAAGAAAGATTTAAACCATCTACACCAATAATTACATTAAATGTAAATGGTCTAAATTAAGCACCTCCATTAAAAGGCAGATATTACTAGATTGGATGAAAAAGACACAGATGTATGCTACCCCTAAGAAATATACCTTAAATATAAGGCACAAATAGACACAGTAAGAGGATGGAAGAAGATATGCCATGTTAACAATAATCAAAAGAAAGCTGGATTGGTTATAGTACTCCAAGTAGGCTTCAGAGCAAAGAATATTACCAAGCATAAAGGTCATTTCATAATGACAAAGTGTCAATTCATCGAGAGGTCATAAAAATCTCAAATGTTTATGTACTAATAATAGAGATGCAAAACATATAAAGCAAGCATTGATAGATTTTCAAGGAGAAATAGAAAACTCCACAAGCATGTTGGAGATTTTATCGACCCTCTCTCAATAACTGAAAGAACAAGCCAACAGAAAAAAAGAATATAGAATACTTGAAAAATACTGTGAACCACTTGACTTAACTGATTTCTATAGAATATTACATCCAACATCAGCAGAATACATATTCTTTTCAAGGACATGTAGAACTTTTACCAAGATAGATCATATTCTAAGCCATAAAACAAGTCTCAATAAATGAAAAAGGATTCAAATCATACAATGGCATTAAATTAAAAATCAGTAACATAAATATACCTGAAAAATCTCCAAATACTTAGAAATAAAATAGCACACATCTAAATAACCCATGGGTCAAATAAGTAATCAAAAGGGAGGTCAGGAAATATTATCAACTGAATGAAAATATAAATGTGGCATATCAAAATTTGAAATATAGCAATTTAGATATAATGGAAAAATTCTTAGACATAAATTACCAAAATTCACAAAGAATAAATAGATAACTTGAGGAGCCTTGTATCTATTTACAAAATTGAATTCAGAGTTCAAAATCTTCCTATAAAGAAAACCTCACTCCCAGATGGATTCACTGGTGAATTCTATTAAAGATTTAAAGAAAAAATAATACCAATCTACACAAATTTTCCAGAAAATTGAAGAGGAGAAAACACTTCACAACTCATTCTATGAGGTCAGCATTCCCCTAAAACCAAATAAGGACATTATAAAAGAAAAACAATTATACAGATCTATAGCCCTATGAATATAGATGCAAACATTCTTAACAAAATTTTAGCAAACTAAATCTCCAAAGAGGATAATAAATCATGACCAAGTGTCATTTATCCTGGGAATGCAAGATAAGAACATGAAAATTAATCAGTGTACTTTACCCTACAAACAGACTAAAGAAGAAAAACTATTGGATCATTTCAATAGATACAGAAAAAGCATTTGACAAAATTCACAATCCATTTATGATTAAAATCTTTCAGTAAAATAGGAATTGAAGGGAACTTCCTCAGCATTTAACAGACATTTTAATTAACAGTAAAAGAATGAATATTTTCCCCCTTTAGGATTAGAAGGTAAACCTATCCATTCTCAGTACTTCAACATCATACTAAAGATAACAGCCAAGTAATGAGGCAAGAAAAGTAAAAAAGCATCCAGACTATAAAGAAAAAAAAAATAGCTCTATTCACAGATAGAAGAAAATACCAAAGAATTCACAAATAAACTACAAAAATTACCAAAGAAGTAAGTTTCTAAAGGTCACAAGATATGTTTAGTATACAAAACTCAATTGCATTTCTATTTATTAGTAATGAACAATTAAAATTAAAAATTTTAAATATTTCAATTATAATAGTATGAAAATACATGAAACAGGTATAAATCTATCAGGATATGAATAAGATCTATATGTTAAAAACTATAAAACACTAAAGAAAGAAATAAAGAGAATCTAATAAATGGTGAGCTATACAGTATTTGTGGAATGAAAGACTCAACATTGTTAAGCTGTCAATTCCCTACCCCCAAAACTATTATATAGAATCAATGTAATCACAATCAAAATCCCAGCAAAACTTTCTGTTGAAAAACTTTAGTGATTCTAAAATTTATATGCAAAGAAATTAGAATAATCAAAACAATTTCAGAAAAAAGGACAGAGCTGAAGGAATCCCACCACCTGATCTCAAGGCTTTGGGTAAAGCTATTCTCCTCATGACAGCATGGGATTGGCCAAAGGACAGACATACAGAGAAACGGAACAGGAAAGGGGTCAGAAATACATCCACACATATATTGCAAACTGATTTTCAAAAAGATGTAAAGGTAATTCAATGCAGAAAAGACTGCCTTTCCAACAAATGGTGCAGGAACAACTAGTTAACCATACTCAAAAAATAAAAATAAAAAACCCCCAATTTGATCCATGCCTCATAACACATGAAATATTAACTTCAAATAGATAGCGGACTTAAATCTAAAATCCAAAACTTCTATAAAGTAACACAAGAGGAATCTTTCACTCTGTTGGGTTAGCAAAGATTTCTTAGATATGGTATCAAAAGAACAATCCATCAAAGGGAAAAATTGATAAACTGGACTTTTATCAAAATAAAGAACACCTGTTCTCTGAAAGACAATGCTACAAGAATATTGCAAGTCACATATATGATAAAAGGCATAAAGAACTCAAAACTCAACAGCAAGAAGATGAACCATTCAATAAAAGAAATGGGCAAAATGCTTGAACAGATACTTTACCAAAGATATATGGACAGTAAATAACCAAATGGGAAAAATGTTAAACATCATTAATCATTACAGAAAAGAGAACCCAAACCATAATGAGATACCACTACGTGACACACCTATTAAAATGGTAAAATAAGACTTTAAACGATTTTAAGCCATAAAATACCAAGCACTGACGAGAAGGCAGAGCAACTGGAACACTCGTACACTGAGGGTGGGAATGCAAAATGAACCACCTTTGCAAAACAGTGTTTGCAGTTGCTACAAAGCTAGGCACACATCTCCATCATCCCAGTTATCCCAGTTCAAGTTATTTGCTTAAGAGAAACAAAAACATTATCGCCAAAATCCTTACATGAATGTTTAGAGCAGTTTTTATAATCGCCCAAACTAAACAATCAAATGTCATTCAACTGGAACATGGATAAACAAACCTGGTGCATCTGTACAATGGAGTACTGCTACTCAGCAATAAAAAGAAATGAACTAGCAATACACCGAACAGCAGGAATGAATGAATTACAGATAGGGCCCGGTGGGTGAAAGAAGCAAGACTCAAAGACTTCAAGAGGAGAAAACACTTCATGACTCATTCCATAGGCCAGCACTCCCCTAATACTAAAAAAAAAGAATAAAAGAAAAAAATCTACAGATCTATAGCCCTAATGAATATAGATGCAAATGTTCTTCACAAAATTTTATCAAATAAAATCCAACTATATGTAAAAAGGATAATACAGCATGACCAACATATATATAGTATATATGATTCCATTTATGTAACATTCTAGGAAAGACAAAGCTATAGAGAAAGAAGATAAGTTCAAAATTGTTGCAGCCTTGGGGGAGGGGAGGTTTTTCTGGGTGAGTGAACTATTTCCTATCTTCATTTGTGGTGGTGGTATACCCACCGTTGTTTTTTTTTCCACCCAAAAAACCCCATAGAATTGTATACTTAAAAGGGAAATGTTACTGCACTGAAATTATATCTTAAAATTTTAAAAATTACTGCCTCTAGGTAGCAGACTAGGAAGAATGAAGAAAAAAGAAACTGCTAATATTTTTCTATTCTATTTGATCTTTACATATATGTACATGTATTATTTTTATTGTAATAAAAGCATATCAGAAAATTTACCTTCTTAACCATCTTTAAATGTACAGTTAAGTAGGGCTAAGCATATTCATATTGTTGTGATACAGATCTCCAGAACTTTCTCATCTTGCAAAACTGAAACCACCCATTATCCCCATTTCTCCTTCTCTCAGTCCAAGGTAACCACCATTCTTTCTGTTTCTATTAATTTGACTACTTTAGATATCTGTACATAATTATTTTGATTAAAATCCTTATCAAGCAAAAAAAAAACTAAAATAGGCAAACTAAAGACTTGAATATATTCAATGAAAAGACCTAATGATGCCTATTTTATAATCAATTAATTGTTCTATGATCATATGAAATGAATTATTAGACTTAAATTAGGTGATAACTTTGCTTCACTCCTAAAGCTGTTAAGTTTGGTGATTGATTTGCAAAAGAATTAACTCAGATATACTTATAATACTGGTTTCCTAAATCTCATATTAGTGTTAAAAGACTTGTAAAAAGTAAATACTTGTTTTAAGCATGGTAATTTTAAAAACCCTAATAAACACTAGTAAAGTTAAATATAATCTTATATTTATTTATACATACCTATATATACTATATATGGTTTTCTGTAAATGCTTTTCCGGTATTATTCTCTATAAACATTTGATTACTTTTAAGTTATTATAATAATTCTCTAGACAATTTGTAGATTTCCCATGGCTGTTTACATATACCTCTATTTTCTTTGTTTTATTTAATATAACTCTAATTCTATTATTATTATTATTATTATTATTATTATTTGGTACCAGAAGTTGAACCCAGGGGCATTCTACACCTGAGATACACCCTCAGCCCCCCCTTTTTTTGTGGTACTGGAGATTGAACTGAGGGGCATTCTACCCCCGAGCAACACTCCCAGCTGTATTTTATTTTTTATTTGTAAACAGGGTCTAAGTTGCAGAGGGCCTCACTAAGTTGCTGAGGTTGGCTGTGAACCTGCGATCCTCCGGACTCAGCCTCCCAAGTACTGGGATTATAGGCGTGCGCCACCACGCCCAGCTTAACATACCTCTAATTCTAAAAGAATACTTGCAGCTA
>PVJS01061040.1:0-11088 GCA_004027185.1 Glis glis | reverse complement strand
CCCAGTACTGCAAAAAAAAAAAAAAAAGGAAAAGGGTCTCACTAAATTGCAGAGGGCCTCGCTAAGTTGCTGAGGCTGGCCTCAAACCTGCGATCCTGCTGTCTCAGCCTCCCAAGTACTGGGATTACAGGTGTGCACCACCACGCCCAGCTAAACTAATTTTTAGCAGATGTACATCTACAAAACATAAAACCTAATTTGTATCAATTTTAAAATATTGGTTACTTTTTATAGCAGTGTTTGTTTTTTGGTACTAGGGATTGAACCCAGGGACATTCTACTTCCAAGCTCCACCCCCAGTCCTATCTATTTTTGTGTGTGTGTGTGTGTGTGTGTAGTACTGGAGAGTGAACCCAGGGGCATTCTACCTCTGAGCTACACCCCCAGCCTGATTTTTTTTATTTATTCTTTATTTTGAAACAGGGTCTCACTAAGTTGCGGAGAGCCTCACTAAGTAGCTGAGGCTGGCAACGAACCTGGGATCCTCCTGTCTCGGCCTCCCAAGTACTGGGATTACAAGCATGTGCCACCATGCCCGGCCCCTATCTATCTATTTATTTTATTTATTTTGTGGTACTGGGGATTGAACCCAGGGGCGTTCTGCCTCTGAGCTATACCCCAGCCCTATTTTATTTTTTTATTTTGAAACAGGGTTTCACTAAGTTGAGGGCCTCCCTAAATTGCTGAGGCTGGCAACAAACCTTCGATCCTCCTGTCTCAGCCTCCCAAGTATTAGGATTATAGGCGTGCACCACCACAGCTGGCTTCTATAGCACTTTGAACCTACAGGGGACAATATCTAATGTCCCAGCATTCTATGAATTGCTCCAAGAGAATTATTTTAATCTTGGGCCGGGGTTGAAATTAAAATATATCATCACTAGCTATGCTATGTAGTGGGTTCTTTCCTCCAGCTAGTTTCTAGGGGTGTTGTCTGGAAGTGACCCTAGTGTATGAACTCCACTATTGAGTTTAAGAAGCTGAGCAGGGATTTTTGTAAGGGTCAAAAGCTTGGTCATCAATTCAACCTGAGTTTGGAACCTGGCTCTGCCACTTATCATTGTTACCTGAGCTAAAAGACTTCACCTCCTTGAACCAATTTCCTCCTCCATTAAGTGTGTGCTGGGAGAATTAAAACTAGGTATATAAATATCTTTCACAGCCGGGTGTGGTGGCGCACACTTGTAATCCCAGTACTTTGGGAGGTAGAGACCGGAGGATCCGGGTTCGCGGCCAGCCTCAGCTCTCTCGCTCTCTGTCTGTCTGTCTGTCTGTCTGTCTCTCTCTCTCTCTCTCTCTCTTCCTCCTTAGTGAGACCCGGTTTCAAAATAAAGTATAAAAAATATGGCCGGGGGTGTAGCGCGGAGGTAGAACGCCCCTGCGTTCAATCCCCAGTACCGCAAAAAAAAAAAAAAAAAATCTTTCACGATCCCTTACATAGGAAGGCTTCTGTTTCTTAACACAGTTGCAGTGATCCAGGGCACAATGAAAAGAGGTTGATACAGAGAGGGAGGGAGAGAGCACTGAGTTTCTTCCAAGGAGTTACAGAGTCGTCTCCTGAAAACTTGGGCCCCCATGTAGCAGATGACTAGGGTGGCAGTGTGTTGGGAAGCACTGTCAGCTGTGTTCCAACTGGCTTCTGTGTTTGCCCCAGGATCTGAGCGAGGCCATGAGTATGGTGGAGCTGCAGCAGGAGCTGGGTCTGCAGGCCGTCGACAGCCAGCGGGAGGTTTTCCTTTTGGCGGCCAGTGTTGCCCCTGCAGGACCTGGCTTTGGAGATCCTGGCACTGTGCACATCTGGAAACTGCTCTTGGAGCTTCTCTCCTAGGCTGGACCCACTTGCACACTCCCAGCCCTGGGACCAGTTTCCCTGCTTCCTGCTTCTTTATCACCAGCCCAGGCCTGGGGCAGGAGCCATGTGACAGCACTTCCCTTCTCCCCTCCTTGCCCTCTCAAGAGCAGAAGCCTTCCGGTGGGGTAGCCATGAAGCTGAAGCAGGGAGGTGGGTGAGGCAGAGGGTGGGAGGGGTAGTCCTGGCTTGTTCCAGGCTGGAGTGTGGATCCAGCATTCCCTTCTCTTACCTGCACAGTGAAACCTTAGTGGGCTCGGTCCTCTCCTCCTTGCAGGTCCCCGGGATTGAAGAACCAGTGTAGGTGTCAGGTACTCCTGGAGCCTCCAGGTCTCAGTCTAGACTTCCCTCCTGGTGACTCATGCCCTTCTCATGTGGGCAGGTTCTGGGTGGTAACAGGGAGCCCTTCCCAGTCCTGCATTGTCCTTCAGCCCCCTGCTCTGCTTAACTGGCTTGTGGCCTTGTGCAGTCTCTGCCTCGCTGGCCCCAGGGCCATCATTTTTAAAGGGAAGTGGTGTCTGTGGTTTTTTCTAACTGCCGGCCATGGAGATGCAGAGTGCTCGGTTGAACCTGAAGATCCTAGCAAGGAGCTTGCGGAACGCCTCCCTGCTTTTAAGGGTCAGCCTGCTGCCTCTGTTGTCTACAGCGTAAGTGTGGTTCACCCACCAAACAGAAAGGGTAAAGGCTGGGTTTCCCCCGATCTGGAGACAAGCTGCTGATCTTGTACTAACTGTGCCAATGCCCATGTTTACATAAGTCTGGGGAAGGAAGGAGCTCAAGTCCCTGGGGACAAGATTGTCAACTGGAGCTGAGGGTCGGCCTCGGAACTGCATTTTATTTATTTATTTATGTATTTATCAAAGGAACAGGCCAGAGTTCTAGGTTCTGTTTCTAGGTGCTGTAATCAAAACCCCAAGTGATTGTCATAGGAAATTTGGAACTTTGAGTAAAATAACTGGAATTATGAGTGATATTGAGATAACTTGTAGATGTCAATGGAAACAAAGCTGTAGGACCCCATCCCCTGCCACCACCACGGCCCCCCCTTTGAGACTGTATTCGATACCGTAATACTTCACATTGATTCACATGAACTTAAACTCCACCACCACTTGGCACAGTATGTTGAAGGGACATAAATTCCTTCGGGGTAGATAACAAATGACACTGGGAGAAGAAATTTCTATCATGTAAATTCAGTTAAAAATGAAAAAAAATTTTTTTTTCATCATGTGACCAAAGAACAGAATGAGTTGAGCCACCACGGTGGCCGTGAGCACATAACTCGGCCTTCCTGGACTATCTACTCCCCAGCAAATGCGAAGCTGGACTGAATTTCTGGGGTTCTTGCCAGGACACATTCCATGATTCTGCAGCAATCAGCCAGTTTAGAGACTGTCTCCGTGTTGACACTTCTTTTTGGGCAAAAGAAGGAGTCTCTTGTCAGAGACTGCTGAATAATTAACAGCCACCTGTGGATTTTGTTTTAAGACACCATCCTACTCAGTTTACTTTCTAATTGAGA
This sequence comes from Glis glis, assembly GCA_004027185.1. Taxonomy (NCBI): domain Eukaryota; kingdom Metazoa; phylum Chordata; class Mammalia; order Rodentia; family Gliridae; genus Glis; species Glis glis. Next base: position 7,714 of record PVJS01061040.1, on the reverse strand, counting down.
CTGGATTGTGTGTCTTTGTTTCATTTCACATCTACCAGCATGCTTCAGTACCATTCTATGGCCAGTGCAAGAGCACTTGGAGGGGCAGTGGGTGGAGGCTCTGAAGTCTAAAAGTCGGTGTGACCCATGGGCAGGTGGCCCCCCTGTGCCACTGGGCTGCGAGCACACGAGAGTGAAATCACTGTTGTCACACATCTCACATCTCAGCCAATTCACTTTCTACAATAAGTGATTTTTCTCCTTTTATATTAAATATTTAAGGAACGACTTGGGTTTAGAGTAGCCCTTGAAACTTGGCTGGGAACTTTTCATCTTGTCATTGGAAGGGTGAGAAACGTTGCATCTTTGTTCTCCAGTGCTTGACGGTTCCCTCTGGAACCAGCATTGATTGTTGAGAGGGATCCTTTTTTCCTAATTAATATCTGCCTTTGTCTAATGAATATCATGTAGTACAATTTTTAAAGTCTCCAATAGGGGGAAGTGAACTTGAAAAATAAAGAATTCTACTATGTCTACTTGAGCTGCTTTTATCAAGACTACTCTCACAACCTCAAGTGCCAGTGGCACACTGACGGCACTGAAGGTCCAAATGTTACCCCATCCTAGTACAGAATACAGGCATTCTAGTGGCCCCTGGGTGCCTTACCACTTTTGTGGTACACTTACATAGTGGGGCTGCTAGTACATCCTCCAGGCGGAAGGCCAGTCAGTGTTCCTCTGCTCTGGTTTCTGCCATGACTAGACTGGGCATAAAGGGAACGGACCATCAGAACCACACCTACCTGCCTGGTCTTAGAGTCTCACTAAGTTCCCCAGGCTGGCCTCAAACTTGTGATTCTCCTGCCTGAGCCTCCTGACTAGCTGGTGTTAAAGGAGTGTGCTACTGTGCCAGGCACCCAGCTGCTCCTCAATAGCTTTCTGGACTCAGGAGCTCAGACTGCCTGCTCTTGGGAACCAGTCCAGTTACTTATTGCTGCTCATCTTGAAGTGGGGTCCCTCATCTACTCTTGGTGGCTATTCTTCACACTGCCCCAACCCAACAGTCGCCAACCTAGCTGAGATTAGGAACACCAAGTTAAATGTCTGGGCAGCTCTTGTGTTCTAACAGCCAGAGGGAAGGCTCAGAATCTGAGGGATGATACAGACCAGTGTCTACTCTTCAAACAGAAGCAAAACCTCCACTGTCTGAGACTGGCCTGAACCTACAATCCTCCTGTCTCAGCCTCCCAAGTACTCTGGGATTACAGGCATGGGCCACCTTGCCTGTCTCTTTGTTCTGTTGTGTGTGTGTGTTACTGGGAATTGAACCCAGGGGCATTCTACCCCCAAGCTACACCTCCCGCCTTTTTGTTTTTGAAACAGGGTCTATATGTTGCCCTCATACTTGCAATCCTCCTCTCAGCCTCCCAAGTACTAGGATCATAGGCCTGTGTCACCACACTCAGCTGTTCTTGTTTTTTGCAGTGCTGGGGATTGAACCCAAGGCCTTGCACCTGCCAGGCAAGCACTCTACCTTTGAGCTACATCCCCCAAAGGACATTTGTACTTTATTGAAATGAAACCATGGCCTCTGGTTTTCCATTCTCTGACCTGTGGCCATACCTTTGAGCAAAGGCCACCCTGCCCAGAGCTTGGACATCTGGATGGGCAGGGCAAGAGGGCTCTTAAGACTAATTGGACCACCACCCGGGCCATCCCAATTAGCTACATCTGCCCAAGTGTGGTGGCACATGCCTTTAATTCCAGCTACTCAGGAGGCTGAGGTAGAAAGATCACAAGTTCAAGGCCAGATAGAGCAATTTACTGAGACTCTGTCTCAAAAATAAGGGTTGGGAATCTGGCTCAGTGGTGGAGCACCCCTGGGTTCCATCTGCAAAAAAAAAAAAAAAGCTACTTCTGGTAACCCTTGGTGCCAGAACTAGATTTTAAGCTGGTGCTGATGCAGTTGTGTTTGGTTATGTGGACTGGGATGATGTGAACTTGGTCCATCATAGCCTCATGGTCTTCCACGAAGACGCGCTGATGAAAATCCGACAACACTTGCCTGTCAGCTTGAATGAAACAGATTCCAAAAGACATTCCACTTGCCTTTGGAAAACATTTTGTTTTTCTGCTAGTTTAGGAGGAATTGCCAGAGTTTCAAACCAGCTGCTGGACCACCTTTGGTGTCCACCTACATTCAGCTGGCCCGGACCTCAGACCTGATGTATTCAGAGCAGATTGCCCTGCCTTACGTAACCTCATGAGAGAATAGTTTTGAACAGTCCTTTCTAGTAGCTATGACATGGGGAATCTCCAACTTTTTCTCATCTCATGCCTCTGGAAGATGGGCCCATCAAGGGACCAGGGGGTGATTTCTATCAAAGATCTGTAAGTAATGAGACCTTGCTGTCTGGGCCTGTGACCCACAAACTCAGAAGCACAGGGCTACCAAGGGCAAACTGCATAAGCTGGAGTGTTCGCAGCTGTTTGAGGTATACAATAAATGCCAAAACTCAGCTGAGGCCAGTGGTGTATGTCTGTAATCCCAGTAATTGGGAGGCTGAGACAGAAGGTTGCAGGTTTGAGGCTAGCCTCAGCAATTTAGCCAGATCTTGTTTCAAAAAAAAAGAAAAAAAGCCGGATGTTGTGGCGTATACTTGTAATCCCAGTACTTGGGAGGCTTAGACAGCAGAATTTTAGTTCTCAGTGAGCCTCAGCAATTTAGTGAGGCCCTCTGCAACTTAGTGAGACCTTGTTTCAAAATAAAAATTAAAAATAGGGCTGGGGGTGTAGCTCAGAGGTAGAATGCCCCTGGGTTCAATTCCGAGTAACACACACACACACACACACAAGGAGGGGCAGCTGGGCATGATGGTACATGCTTGTAATTCCAGTACTTGGGAGGCTGAAGCAGGAGGATCACAGGTTTGAGGCCAGCCTCAGCAACTTAGTGAGGCCCTTTGCAACTTAGTGAGACACTGTTTCAAAATAAAAAAAATAGGGCTGAGGTATAGCTCAAAGTTAGAATACTGCTGGATTCAATCCCCAGTACCACAAAAAGGGGGGGGGGCTAGGGGAATACTTTGAGGGAGATAGAATGCCCCAGAGTTTAATCCCCAGTACCTAAAAGTAAAATCATGCACCTCATAGGGTTCCACATGCAACGACGGAAAAACACCAACTTCTCCTTTTCAAGAACAATGAAGACAGATTATAAGGGCTTCTAGGGGAGACCTTGGGAATGAGAAGATTTTTACATGATTAACAGCTGAGGATAAAGCATCAGGACTTACAAAATGCCCACCTTATAGCCAGGTACGGTGATGCATACCTGTAACCTCAGTACTTGGGAGACTAAGACAGGTGGATCACAGATTTGAGGCCAGCCTCAGCAATTTTGAGACCCTGTTTCAAAATAAAACATTTAGAAAAAGGGCTGAGGGTGTAGCTCAGGGGTAGAATGCCCCTGGGTTTAATCCCCAGTATCAAAAAAAGGAAGGGAAGGAAGGAAGGAAGGAAAGAAAGAAAGAGGAAGGAAGGGAGGGAGGGAAGAGAGGGAGGAGGGAGGGAGGGAGGAAGGAAGAAGGAAGGGAGGGAGGAAGGAAGAAGGAAGGGAGGGAAGAGGAAGAGGGAGGAGGGAGGGAGGAAGGGAAGAAAGGAAGGGAGGGAGGGAGGGAGGGAGGGAGGGAGGGAGGGGGAGGGAAATAAATGCCCACCCTACACCCTGCCTGTGATCCTGCTGTGAACAGGCCAGCAAGGCCCTCTCTGAAGGGCGGCCTTATTATGTAGAGACAGTGCATGGCACACAGTAGAGCAGTGTTTGGCAGTCTACCACAGTCCCAGAAGGCTGGTTTGGGAGCCTGGGGTTCACTGCAGGCCAAGTCCAACACAGGCAATCCAAAGAAGCAGACAGTAGGTGACAGGAGTGCAGACCAGGAGTTGGCTCCTTACCCCTGGCAGTGATGCCACAGCTGGCCTCAGGAGTGGACTAACCCTAACAAGACAAACCCTCTCTAAGCAGCCCAGGTTCCCAGCAAGTTGCTATGAGGGTAAACAAAACCACTGCACAGGAAACCAAGGCAGAAAACAATTGAGGAAAGACTGCACCTACAACAGTATGTGGCACATGCCGTCGGGCTGGGTGGCTTCCACCGTGGTAGGGTTGGTTATCATGGGAGCAGCCCCAGGATGTATTGGGAACGGTAAATACAAAACCATCAGAGAAGTAAAATATCTGGCTTTATTATGTACAGACTATATTCAAATAAAGCACCCACTCCAAAAATGGGCAGTTCTGGCTTTACTGTGAGCCCCCAAAAGAATATAAATTGGGACCTCCAAGAGACAGTTCCTTCCCCAGAGGGGAAGTGTGGATGTAACTTGATTCCATGGGCCCGGCCACACTCATCTGAAGCCACACTTTCCTTGCCCTAAATCCTGGCTTCAGCCTCTTTGATCCGTGAGGCCACAACCGAGGGCGGGTGTAAACCAGTCACTCAACCTCCATCTTATTCTGCAAAGAACTGGCGAATGCTTGCCACTCCACTGGGTAAAAACGTTTATAGACGTTGATCTTATTCCGAATCTGTTTTGGGGTATCTTGATAGTAATTCTTCTCATCCCGGGCCATGGCCTGAGAAGACAGAAGGACCACTTGAGGAGGACAGACAGGCAAAGGTTCAGATACTAGCTCTGCTTCAATTGCGCAAGCCACTTCCTATCCTCGAGGTCCAGATTCCTCGCCTCAAAGGCTGTAGTGTGTAAGCAGCCCCTCTGCACTGAGGGGCTAGGGAAATGGGTGCAAACGCCCTTAGGGACCAGGCAGACCCAAGAGCCCAGTGGGTCAGGCAGGAAGTACAGCCAGCCAAGGAGCTCACACCCCATCCACAGCTAGTCAGCCCCACTTGGGCACAAAATACAAACTTTTATTTGGCCCCTCCAGTAATTAAAAATGGTGCCGGGCGTGGCGGCGCACGCTTGTAATCCCAGTACTTGGGAGGCAGAGACAGGAGGATCCGGGTTCAAGGACAGCCTCAGCTACTTAGTGAGGCCCTCTGCAAATTAGTGAGACCCTGTTTCAAAATAAAGAATAAAAAATAGGGCTGGGGGTGTAGCTTGGAGGTAGAATGCCCCTGGGTTCCATCCCCAGTACCGCAAAAAAAAAAAAAAAGTAACTAGCCAAGTATGGTGGTGCACACATGCAATCTCAATACTTGGGAGGATGAGACAAGAGGTTACAGGTTGGAAGCCAACCTCAGCAACTTAGGCCCTTAGCAACTTAGCAAGACCCTGTTTCAAAATAAAAAAAGGAGCCGGGCGTGGTGGCGCACGCTTGTAATCCCAGTACTTGGGAGGCTGAGACCAGAAGATCGGGGTTCATGGCCAGCCTCAGCTACTTAGTGAAGCCTCTGCAACTCAGTGAGACCCTGTTTCAAAATAAAGAATAAAAAAATGGGGTCTGGGGTGCAGTTTAGAGGTAGAATGCCCCTGGGTTCAATCCGCAGTACCACAAAAAAAATAATAAAATAAATAAAAAAAGGGCTGAGGGTGTAGCTCGGAAGTAAAATGCCTCTGGGGTCAATCTCTAGTACCAAAAAAATTCTTAAAAGATAACTAAGCGTGGTGTGACAGCTCATGCCTGTGATCCCAGTACTTGTGAGGCTGAGACAGGACGATCGCAGGTTCAAGGACAGCCTCAGCAACTTAGTGAGACCCTGTTTCAAAATAAATAAAATGGGGCTGGGGATGTAGCCAGAGGCAGAAGACCCCTGGGTTCAATCCCCAGCACCAGAAAAGAAAAAAAAAAAAGGTAATTCAAGTTCTTTAGAAATACCATGCAAGCAAAACAACATACATACCTGCAAGTAGGATATGAACCACAGGCTACTCTCTCTGCCATTAGCATTGTGTTCACATTATAGCCCTGTTAATCAGATCCGTTTTCTAGAATCTCTTTCCACCCTTTCTTTCTATTCAGTTTCAGGACAGGCACTAGGCAAGCAGTCTACAAACAGTTGAGCGTGGCTTCTCAACTAGTCCTGCCAGCCCTGAGCCACTCACCTTATAGTCCTCACCATGGTTCTCCACCATGTAGCGGACATAGTCAATGAGGTCCCGCGACAGGGTATTTCCTTTCTTCTCTGGGAGGCTGGCTTCTGCCTCCAGGTCTGGGGTGAGAGAAGCCAGGAGATTAAATGAGGCTTTGCCTTCTGTACAACTTGAACTGTCCACTCACTCACCCAACCCCAGACCACAAGAATTACTATAACAACCCACTTCCAGATTCATTGCTAGAACTTTCTTCTTTAGCCCCTAGGATCCCCGACTCTGCCTCCTGTGACCAAATCACAATATCAGTATGGCAGTTATCCAAAGAGCAAGTCACTCCTCTCCAGGCTTCAGATGCTTTGTGCGTGGTACTGGGGATTGAACCCAGGGTCGCTCTACCACTGGACTACATTCCCAGCCCTATTTTATATTTATTTAGAAACAAGGTCTCACTAAGTTACCACTATGGCCTTAAACCTGCGACCTTCCTGTCTCAGCCTGTCAAGTACTGGGATTACAGGTATGCACCAGCACACCTTACTCATTCAAATCCTTTTCCCTCAGAGAGCTGTCAACAATCCCCCACAGGTGCTGAGGTTGTAGTTCAGTGGTAGAGGTGGTGTTCAACATGCACTAAGGTTCAAACACCCCCCCACACACACACACACCCAGGAAAAGCCTCGTGAAGTTAAGAGGAAGGATGGATGGCTGAAGAATTTTAGAATGTTCCTTCTTTCCTGCAGGGTTTACTCCTGTTTTATTTTTATTTATTTATTTTTTTTTTTTTTGTGGTACTCTTAACTCCAAGCTACACCCCCAGCCCTTTTTATTTTTTATTTTGAGACAGGGTCTCGCAACATTGCTGAGGCTATCCTTGAACCTGCAATCCTCCTGTCTCAGCCTTCCAAGTACTGGGATTACAGGTGTGTACCACCATGCCAGGCTTCCTGTTTTAATACTTAGTCTCCATAGCCTGTGTGTGTGTGTGTGGGAGGGGGTACTGGGGGTTGAACCCAGGCACATTCTACCTCTGAGCTAACCCCTATTTTATTTTTATTTATTTATTTATTTATTTTGTGGTACTGGGATTGAACCCAGGGGCATTCTACCTCCAAGTTACACCCCCAGTCCTATTTTTTATTCTTTATTTTGAAACAGGGTCTCACTGAGTTGCAGAGGGCCTCACTAGGTAGCTGAGGAGCTGAGGCTGGCTGCAAACCTGTGATCCTCCGGTCTCAGCCTCCCAAGTACTGGGATTACAAGCATGTGACACCACGCCTGGCTCTATTTTATTTTTTATTTGAAAACAGTCTCTCACTAGGTTCTAAGAGTCTCATAAAGTTGCTGAGGCTGGTCTCGAACCTGTGATCCTCCTGTCTTAGCCTCCCAAATACTGGCATTACAGGTGTGCACCACCACACCCAGCTTCCATGGCCTTAATATACATGAAATTGATTTAATTGGAAAGATTAAATGAGGTAGTGGAATCTAGAAATCAGTACATCCAAGGAGGATTGCGGGTTTGAGGACAGCCTCAGCAAGTAGTGAGACTCTCATCAACCTAGTGAGACCCTGTTTTAGAATAAAAAAAATAAAATAGGGCTGGGAGTGTAGCTCAGAGGTAGAATGCCCCTGGGTTCCATCCTCAGTACCACACACACACACACACACACACACACACACA
>PVJS01061039.1:0-11088 GCA_004027185.1 Glis glis | reverse complement strand
TGCAGGAAGGCTGCTGCCGCCCCATCACCTGCTGCCCCACCTCTTGCACGGCTGTGGTCTGCAGGCCCTGCTGCTGGATGTCCACCTGCTGCCAGCCCATCTCTGTGCAGGCGCCCTGCTGCCGGCCACCCTGCTGCCAGCCTGCGCCCTGCCGCACCACCTGCAGGACCTCCTGCTGCAACCCCTGTGGCTGGTGAGCCCTGGCCTTCCCCAGAGCAGCACATTGGAGCCTTTTAATCAAGTTGAAAGAAAACAAAGTTTTTTTCTCCAAAGGTGACAATGGTTATTTTTACATCCTACCATCTGGATACAGTCTGATATAAACAGTTTGTCATCAGCACCCTCAACCAAATTCCCAGGCATCTACATCAGCAGCCACCATTATAGATGGTCAATACACCTTTAAAAGTCCCCAGAATGGACTTTGCAAACACATCCTGAACCCTGAGGGTTTTGGCTGCTCAAAACCTCATCATCATCTTTTGTAATGTTGCTTACTGATGTCAATAAACTAATTTTTTCTGGCATAGCAAACTGCCCTGCTCCCTGATTCATTGATGAGTGCATGCTAATTGGCATACACAGATGAAGAGAATTTTAGAATCTATACAAGGAAGCCAAAGCTGACCTAAGCAAAACTTCATCCATAGAAATTCAGAAACTAATACAGAGGCCCTCCAATTGCCAGGTGCTGCCTGATTAGTGATGAACATGCCCCCCCTTGTAGCCAAGGTGCCTGTGGTCAAATGGGTTCAACGATAAGTAAACACATTGGGTAAAGAGGGATAGAAGGAGTGGAGGTGGAATTTGCCAAGCCCACAGTGGCCACTGGTGGTAAGCTAAGCAGCACAGCCCATCTCGGCTTCTTACCACAATTCCTAGAGCAGAAGGTTTCAAGGTGCCATCTCTCCATCACCCATATCAGAATTTCCTGGACGCTTATTCAAACGCACATCTTAAACCTCAAACTAAACCTACAGAATCAAAATTTCTGCAGATGGGGCCACAAAAGTGCATTTTTAATTATCCTTTCCATATCATACTCATCCACATTAGAATTTCAGGACCATGATCTGAGAGGTAGATCTAGATTTGAATTAATTTGAGGGTTTAACGAAGCATGGCCCTGGAAGTCATCCAAGAACATCCATCAGGACAAGTCGTAACGAACACATTTATAGTTAAGAAAAAAAAAAGAAATACAGTAATAAGATTGAATGGCAACTGCGAAGCTATAATCACAAGGATCAACTTGGAGCAAAAACATCTTTAAGTGAGCAAAGGGGAAGCATCTTGGGGTTCTTATCGGTGGAACTAAAATGCTAACAACAACCAAAAAAAGACAAGAAGGAAGAAAGAGATGAAGGACTTAAGGAAAGGTGGAAAAGAGGAAGCAAGGTGATGAAGAGGAAGAAAAGTGAACAGGAAGAAACAATGGAGACAGAGATGGTGAGGAGGACAGGAGAGGAAAAGAGACAGGTGCTAGCAATCCTGGTATTAGTATTCAAAGGGCACACAGGGAACCCAGGATAGTCCCCAGGCTGCTCATGTGGGTAGGAAATCTGTGTGCTCCATCAGAGGTGTCCTCCTCCCACCTCTGCAGATCTATGTCTCACTACCCATTCCCCACCACAAGTAACACTGAACTTGCTTCCAGAAACCCTAAACTTCTCATAGTTTTGGACATCTGTAGTTCCACATCTTTGACTTTGCTCATGTTCTTTCATTTATCTCAAACATTATTTCATCTACTCTTTCCTTCTACCTTCTTTACTTACATAATTCTGATTCATTTTCAAGATTCACTTCAGTCTTCTCCAAAGGACATGTCCTAACCCTCATACCACACACACACACACACACACACACACACACACAATGTGCAAATGCACACACATGCTGGCACGAGCATCAGGCTAGGTTAGGTTCCCCCAGCATGTTCCAGTAGCATCCTGAGCTTACCTGCCTCCCCATAAGACATTGTCTTGAGATGCTCTATTTCTCTGCCTTCAAGGCAGGATCTGAAATCTGTAAATTTGGCTCCTAGTGCTAAGCGCAGTGCTCAGCACACAGCTGGTATTTGTTTAGTGTTTGTTAAAGCAAACTAAATTGGAAGGGAATAATCTTTTTACTACAAGAATTCTAAAAGGCAGACTTTTTTAAAGCAAAAACTTAGGCATCAGTGTAACTTAACCTGTCTGACCTTCTGTTTCCTTTCTGCAAAATGGGAAATTTTACACTCATCAATGTAGATTGTTGGGAGTGTTAACTGACTTAAAGTATGTAAAGTGCTTGGCATATAGTAAGTGACCAGTGCCACTCATTTGTAGTACTTGATGTGCATGTGAATGCCATGGTATCAAAGAGGATCAAAAAAGTTTCTCTCTCTCTCTCTCTCTCTCTCTCTCTCTTACACATTAAAGTCATCAAGAGTCAGAAAGGATGCAGGGGAAGATTTTACTAACCACATTTCAACAATTTTTTTCCAGGATAGTCCACATCCATTGGCAGAAATAGATTTTCTAATAAATGTAGTAAATAGGGCACAAATAACCCAACTGAGTATCAGAGTAAGGGTGCCACAGAATGAAAAACAATGATTCTACAAGTCCATAGGAATGAGTCCTAGATGACAGGATTTGCGAGTAGGAGTCACACAGAACCATCCAAAGGGATTAAACAACTAAAAGCAGTAAGAGATGCCAAAAGAATACATGGTCTAGTCTTCTCTGACTTTAGACAGATGAATTTCTAAACCATGTAGCGAGGGAACCCACAGAGACATACCAGACTCCAAAAAATCCAATTTTGAGGTCTTATTCTATCAGCCGGTTGGGGCCACACACACACACCTGGTTGACGGCTGCTTATATAGGAAAAAGTACAATTTCACAGGATCAAAAGTTCAAGTTCACATAATTTTAGAATGATGGAAAACAACTCACTTGAGACCAAACAATATATGTTTACCTTACATTTGACATTGCTTGGATTTTCTACATCTGTGTAAGCAAAGCGTCAGGGATACGAAAGCCAAGGTTAAGGATTATGCAATGTTAGCAAAGTTCATGGCGACCCTGCCTTAAGCCAAACATTCTTAGTGGAGCTTATGGCCTTGTAGTGCTCAAGGTGGCAATATGGGGTAACTAGTGTTAAAGAAGTTTACGCGCCGGGCGTGGTGGCGCACGCTTGTAATCCCAGTACTTTGGGAGGCGGAGACCGGAGGATCCGGGTTCACGGCCAACCTCAGCGCGCATGCATGCCAATCGATCTATCTCTCTCTCTCTCTCTCCTCTCTCTCTCACTCTCTCTCTCTACCTAGCGAGGCCCTCCGCAATTTCGTGAGACCCAGTTTCAAAAATAAAGCATTAAAAAAAAATAGGGCCGGGGGCGTAGCGCGGAGGTAGAACACCCCTGCGTTCAATCCCCGGTACCGCAAAAAAAAAAAAGAAGAAGTTTACGCATACCTCATCTCAACTACTTAAGAGAGATATCTTCTTTTTTTTTTTCTTGTGGTACCGGGGATTGAACCCAGGGGCGTTCTACCTCCATGCTACACCCCCGGCCCTATTTTTTAGACTTTATTTTGAAACCAGGTCTCACGAAGTTGCAGAGGGCCTCACTAGGGAGAGAGAGAGAGAGAGAGAGAGCTGAGGCTAGCCGCGAACCTGGATCCTCCGGTCTCCGCTTCCCAAAGTACTGGGATTACAAGCGTGCGCCACCACGCCTGGCTGAGAGATATCTTCTTTTAATTCCAGAAACAAATTCACAAACTCCACTAGTTCTCCAATAATTTGGGGTTTTTTTGTCTTTTCCAACTAAAATATTTTCTCTTTTCAATAAATTATATCCTTTGTTCTGTCTTCCATGTTTAAATGGATTTTATATAAACCATCCCATAAAGAACACTAGGCACTGAAGACTCTTCCCACTTTACAGATGAGACTGGGAGAGTTTACATTATTTGCTGTAAGTTAGATAACTGCTAACTGGAGGGGGAAGGATGTAAATCCTTCTTTGCCGTCCACATTCTCTTTCTGTTCTTTCCCCCTCAACCTTCCTCATCCCTATCTCTGACTTTTATGATTAGAGCATAGTTTTAAGATTATTTCTGAGAACAGATTCCCCAGGGAATGTATATTCTATGTCAATAATTTTAGAAGGTTCCTGACATCCAGTGACCCCCAAACTAGTTCCTAACAAAACATAACTCATGAAACTGTTACAATGAGGGCATGGCTCAATGTCACAAAAGTCACCTTTACTACAATTCTTTTTCAGTCCAAACACAAAAGACCCGCAGTTAATTATTGCTGTCATTAATATTTATTTACTCTAAGTGCAGAATATGTGGAACTGGAATAATATGACTTAAAAAGCCCACATTATAAAGCCCAGGGACACAACTCTTGTCCAACAAGTTTAGGTCTATTAATGCCTAGCAGCAAGGGAGCCCACACAGCAGAGAACCATAGGGAAGAGAAATGTCATTATAGGATTCTGAGGGATGGTAGAGTTCTGGTAACTTTACATGAAGTGATGTTTGAATAGGTTCAGAAGAATCAACCTCAGGACTGGGCTTGAGGCCCAACTCAGGTTGAGGCCCTCCTTCACTATTTTGATAATGTAGTTAAGATAAAGGGGCAATGTTTGTATCTGAAAAATCTCTTATCTGAAACTCTGCCCCTGAGCTGGACATTGAGGATACTTCCCTGTGTCAAAGTGTCTGAGATTCTGTCCAGGTAAGAGTGACATATTCCTTTTGTACTCATGTAACTTTGAACAGCAAAGTTTCTGACAGTCTGCAATTTTAGAAATCAAGATGTTTTGGTACTATGTCTTTTATTAATTAACAAAAACAGTAGATTCACAGACATATCCTGATTCCTAATCTGGGTCTCTGCTTATATTCTAAGCCAATGAATAGTATGCCCAACCATAAATCAAACAAATTCTTATCTTATTTCACCAGATAAAATATAATTTTTAATAACTGCTGCTACATGTTGACTATTTTGAGTGACTCAGAGTTGGAGAAAGACCCAGAGTTGTTCATCAGTATTTATAATGAGTTGAAGACCTGTAGTAGAGTTGAAGATTTGTTACTCCTTTATCTGTATGACTTTGGAGAAATCATTTCACCAATTTGGTCTTCTAAAAAATGTGATGGATCATAAATTCAAAGGCCTCAGGGATCAGGATCATGGTGGACCAAAGAGTGTATAAGAAACGAGCACACAACATAATTTTATGCTTCTTTATGGTTGAGTCATTTGCAGGAAAATGGATGGAACTAGAGAATATGCTAAGTGAGACCAGCCAGTCTCAGAAAGTCAAGTGTCATATGTTTTCTCTCATATGTAGAGGCTAGAGAGAAAATAGGAAACACAAAGGATTTTAGGTAAATGAGGAGAGAGACAAGTAGAATAGTGCAAAGGGTTTGGGGAAAGAGATGGGGTGGGGAGAAAGGAGAACTGAGGAAGGAAACAGTTCAAATGCAGCTCTGTCCATATATGAAGGTATCACTACCGATCTCACTAACCTGTCCTGGGAGGGAGGCGTGGAGAACAGGGTGGGATGTGGAAGGAAACACACCAAGTGATATGTGCGTGTATTTTTGCATCACTTTGAGCCACACTGCAATGCATAATCACGATGCACTAATAAAAGTAATAAATATTTTTTTTAAAATAAGCACACAAAACAAAACATACCTCAGAGGCAAATTTGTTCTGAAGGTCATCAGTAGCCCTTAGACAATGCTATCTTTTACCTTCTTTCTAACTCCTCATTTATTTTCTAGATCCCATTCTTTTTAGCTGTAGATGTAAAAGACAAAGCAGTTTATCAGTCACCAGCCCACCTAATTCTCCTTGTATTTTTTTATAATCCTACCTTCATACCCCATAAGCAATCACAACCCTCACCAACAAACCAGTGTCTACTATAGAAAGATAATTGATTTCTGTATAAATAGTTTCAATTCTGAAGAGTTTTTAATTGATTTCTGTGTAAATATTTTCAATTCTGAAGAGTTTAATAAAAGGTGCTATGTCCCACCTACAAAGAAAGAATTACTCCAATTTTAATTTTATATCCAAGACTATAATTAGGGAAGGGCATTCCAAAGTTATGGTATGAATAAAATCCTCATTTAGTTTGACCTTATTTATCCACGAAAAGTTCTTCCCCATCAATTGATTTGTCTACTTTTATCATGCTTTCTAAAGTTTATGATTAGTGTGTGATAGGAAACTACACAGAATTTGCTTTATTCTTCTTTCGTCACTCACTATTTATATAATAAGTGTTTCATAAGTAATTGTGAGTTATAGGCCAACTCAGACTAAAAAAAGTTACTCTAGTACCCTTGGTGATTATTTCCTTATAAACAGGGCAAAGCAATATGATTGACAGGAGCACTGGACCATTTTTCCATAACAGAGTAGATACACATCTTTTAAGAGGAGCCAGTTTGACTTTTTAGAAATTGTTGCTTCCTTCTTCTTAATGACAATGAGAAACCAAGTCTGTGACTCGTGAACAACACAATCTCACCTCATCACAGATGTTGAACAAGAGGAGAGTGAGATGCCGGCAGCACTTGGTCCCTCACACTTTCAGCCTGTCACATGACCTGGTCCGGAAGGACCGGCTGGTGGATGAACAATTTTTTTGATTATTTTAAGCCCTAAGTATTCATTTCAAGGAAAAAGGCAGACAGGAAGGAAGGAAAACATCTTACCTGATGCTGTAAGTGTTGCCCCAGCACCTGAATTCAGAGTGCTTATTTCAATGGGGAGCCACAACTCCAGGAAATGATCATGTGTCTTGGGGTTCATCAGCACTTGGCCAGGTATATAAAGGGCCCAGAAGGAGGAGGAAGACATCACACCTGAAAACATTCAACTCCTCTCCAGTCCTCAACCTCACTCCCGTCCAGACACCACCATGACCGGATCCTGCTGTGGCTCCTGCTCCTCCCAGAGCTGTGGGGGAGACTGCTGCCAGCCCTGCTGCCAGCCTTGCTGCCAGCCCTGCTGCTGCTGTGACCCCTGCTGCTGTCGCCCCGTGTCCTGCCAGACCACCGTGTGCCGCCCCGTGACCTGCGTGCCCCGCTGCACCCGTCCCATCTGTGAGCCCTGCCGCCGCCCCATCTGCTGCGACCCCTGCGGCCTGCAGGAAGGCTGCTGCCGCCCCATCACCTGCTGCCCCACCTCCTGCACGGCTGTGGTCTGCAGGCCCTGCTGCTGGATGTCCACCTGCTGCCAGCCCATCTGCGTGCAGGCGCCCTGCTGCCGGCCACCCTGCTGCCAGCCTGCGCCCTGCCGCACCACCTGCAGGACCTCCTGCTGCAACCCCTGTGGCTGCTGTTGCTGAATGCCCAACACAAAACGTTGCCAGGTGTGCAGAAAGGTACACAACTTCCCACTCCTGCTGGATCTGATGAAAGACACCGCTTTTGCAGCCTACCTTTTTTTCAACAACTAACTCAACATTAACTGCCTATATCCCCACATAGTTAAGCAGCTAATCCTTGGCCTTCTTTCACAATCTTTAGAAAAAAATTCCAGCTCTAATCATCTAAATTTTTTTAAAAATGTATAAACAAAGAGCAAAGTTCCAGTGACATTCCTCTCCAATGAAGCTCTATTCTGCTGACTCATCGTCATTTTCCTACTAGTTCAAGTATCTCTAGTGGCATTATTTTTTCCAGGATATTATTTTATGCTGTGTCTTTGCATGGTCAATAATAAATAAAATTTTATTTCTGGGGAAGCAAATATGTTTCTTCTTATTGTTTCTTAATCTTCAAAAGCTTGTTTTTAGCTTAAATTATGGTACGCAGAATCAGAAGAAGAAAAAAATGATTTTGAGCCTTAACATAAGATCAGGTCAGGTGCAAGGTCTGTAATTATAATAGCAATTCAAATAATTCAGATCATCTCATGTATACACCTCCATATTTCAAGCCACAGGTTTTGTGATGGTGAGAAGGAAATGATGAGACTAGGGCAGGTCCCTCGGATCATGAACTTGACTCGTGAATGATCCGCACACATGGTAAGAGGAAGGACACCTAAGTTACAGCCTCATTTGCTTTCCAATGTAGAAAACTGCAGTGATTGACGTCAAATGGTACCTAGGAATCCCTAACCACTGAATACCCTATGCTAGAACATCCACTCCCCCATCCTCTTCATGGCTCCCTCCAGCATCCCCATGGCCAATTCTGCTCCCAGTGGAGTTGCTACTGCTGAGAAAACAGGGACAACTGTAGCTTTAGTTGGAACCAGCCTGATTACGAACTTGACATACATTTTACCATTGAAACAATGCCAAGATGGTTGATAGAGTGATAACATGGATCCATATTGGATACAGTTTTGTTGCCAGGTACTTTTAGGCTGGTCAGGAAGACTAATCACTGAGTTCCCATGTATGATCTGAAAGGGTTTGGGGATGTGCTTCTTGTGTGTTTAGGTATATCTACTGCCTGTTGGGAAGAATCAAGCAAGTAACCTTTGTGAAGGAGGGATCACTTTGCTCACTTTCGGACTCCCACTGACCTGCACAACATTCAATTCATAGAACTGAGAACACCCAGAAATTATTCGTTGAATAAATAATAATGGAGTCATAAGAGAGAAAGATATCACAATCCCACCCCAACTCTGTCTGCTCATTTTGGATATTTGCATCCTTACAATAAAATGATGAGCTGCGGCCAGCCTCAGCAACTTAGTGAGGCCCTCCGCAACTTAGTGAGATCCTGTTTCAAAATTTAAAAAAATAAAATAAAGTAAGACTGGTGATGTGGCTCAGAGGTAGAATGTCCCTAGGTTCAATCCTCAGCACCCCCCCACACACACACACACAAAGATAAGCCACCTCATGAACAAAAGTATTTTTCTTGAAGTATGGCAAACATTCTCAACAAGAAGGCTATTATATTTTACATTTTTAGTATGTACACAATGGAGTTTTCTCTTTATTAAGTGTTAGTTTACTAATGGATAGGTTTATGATTCTAATATCTTTCTACATATTCTTGATTGCCACTTTTCAAATTCTCTATGTCTTTCTTCCTCCTCTTAGACTTTTAGAGACTCCTTAGCTTCCAGCGTTTTCTCAGACAATGCTTTGTTTTCTCCCAAACTCATCACTATCTTTGGTTCTTGTTTGTGTCCATAGTAAACTCACACCCTGGTCAGCCACAGTGGCTGCTGGGAGTCAGGGTAAGTCTGTAAGGGATTGTGATGGCAGTGTAGTTAAGAAGAAATAAGTTTGAACCTCCAAGCCCAGATCTACTTATAGAGAAAAAGGTCAGCCCAAGAAAATCAAGAAGCAAGGGCTACAATATGGTTAGTGACATAATGTTCTCACAAGTCCTGACAGTTTGAAACAATTGAAAATCACTGTCGGTTTTGTAAGCAAGACTGAGCTCAAGCCTAGTACACAGGGAGGTGTTGGTGAATCTGGGTACGGGCAAGATGGGGCTTGAGACCACTTTCCCCTGGGGTCACTACCTACAAGTTTTGTCACATCGGGAGATGGCAACCTTCATCTAGATGGGCTCAGGTTCTTTGACTTCCTCGTCATATTGGTAGCTTTACTCATAGTATCCTGTGACCACTTAATTATGTCCAATCGTGATACTATTTCCTTAGGGTATGTTTTAGAATTTTTAGAATTCTTCTAATTTCTGAGAATATTGGTGAGACATAGAGTCCTTTCAGATGACTCCAAAAATTACCCATGTCACAAATACAATTGTGTTAAAAGTAAACACACTGTTAAAATTCCCAAATAAAGCAGACATTCCTTAATGCCTGTGAATGTGGTTCTCACCATTCATTCTTCAGCTCTTGGGTTTACAAACAATGTTCCCGCAGGTGTTTTTGGAATAACTATTAGCTCTAACACTTACTAGGTGTATGACTTCGAGCAAGTCCCTTACCTGGTTCCTTATAAGAAAAATGAGGAATATAATAATACTTGCCTCATAGAAATGTTATGAAGAATAAATTAATACGTGTCTTTCATTAAACATGATGCTTGAAACATAGTTGGAACTCAATGATATTCAATGAAAATTATAAGTAATGAAATTCACCTTGGTTTGGAAAGATAAAACCCAGGACATCAGTGAGCATGTATCTGAGACAAAAAACCCCACTGATGATGAAGGCCCACTAAGATGTATTCCTGTAGCTCCAAAAGGAGACAGGAAATTTGTTCTTTAACTGAAAAACCTTTCAAAATATTCCTGGCTTTTAAAATATTCCTGTGGTATTATTCTCCACTTATTTTGCCCAGTGGAAAAGGATGCTCACAACTTGGTGAATTCACGTCCACTGTTAGTAACACTAAGGGCATGACAGATAATCTGTGCTATCAAAACACCAATGGGCAAAAGCATCATCAAATTCTAAAGCTAATTGGAGACTTTGAAGTTAGGATCATTATGTCCATAGGTGAACCATAAATAGCAAAATATAATGGGTTCTCCATTAAATAAGGGAAACAGTCTTTTATGAGTACCCGAGCAGCTAAAAGACTGAAGAACTTACCACCCTGACAGTGTCATTTCAGAAGGAATAAACAAAAGAACAAGGAAATGATCATGTGACCTGGGGGTCACGAGCACCTGGCCAGGGTATATAAAGGGCCAGGGTGGGGAGGAAGACATCACACCTGAGAACACCCAACTCCTCTCCAGTCCTCAACACCACTCCAGTCTAAACAAAACCATGACCGGATCTTGCTGTGGTTCCTTCTCCTCCCAGAGCTGTGGGGAAGAATGCTGCCAGCCCTGCTGCTGCCGTGACCCCTGCTGCTGCCGCCCCCTGTCCTGCCAGACCACCGTGTGCCGCCCCGTGACCTGTGTGCCCCACTGCACCCGCCCCATCTGTGAGCCCTGCCGCCGCCCCATCTGCTGCGACCCCTGCGGCCTGCAGGAAGGCTGCTGCCGCCCCATCACCTGCTGCCCCACCTCTTGCACGGCTGTGGTCTGCAGGCCCTGCTGCTGGATGTCCACCTGCTGCCAGCCCATCTCTGTGCAGGCGCCCTGCTGCCGGCCACCCT
>PVJS01061038.1:0-11091 GCA_004027185.1 Glis glis | reverse complement strand
CACAGCCTGTGTGTGTGTGTGTGTGTGTGCGTGCGTGCGTGTATGTGATGCTGGGGACTGGAAAGCAGCCATGTCCACAGCCTGTGTGTGTGTGTGTGATGCTGGGAATTGAACCCAGGGGGTGTTCAATCTAGGTTCAATCTAGGTTGCTGAAGGCCTCACTAAATTGCTGAGGCTGGCTTGGAATCCATGATCTTCTGGTCTCAGCCTCCCAGGTACTGGGATTACAACAGCACCCGACCGTCCCCAGGCTTCTTTTTTTTTTTTTACCTCGCAGAACTGGGAATTGAACCCAGGAGCATTCTACCTCCGAGCTACACCCCCAGCCCTATTTTTTATTCTTTATATTAAAACAGGGTCTCACTAAGTTGTGGAGGGCCTCACTAAGTAGCTGAGGCTCTGTGAAACTGTGATCCTCCTGTCTCGGCCTCCCAAGTACTGGGATTGCAAGTGTGCACCACCAAGCCCGGCTTCTCAGTCTTCTGATGAGAAAGAAAACTCCAACCTGTCTCTCAGCAAATCTTTTCATTCTTTTTTTGTTGTAGTCCTTTCTTTTTCTAAGAATATCAGGTGGTTCCACGCCCCCCACCCCCATGCTAACAGTACAGTGTTTCTGGAAGATGAATCAGGTATCATCCCTGAGAAATTTTGTAGGTTTTGTCATCTACTCTGCAGGGAATTTTTTCTTTATCCTTCTCTGTGCATCCCCATTCCCCAATTAAAGAAAACCAATGTGAATGTTTTATTTCTGGGGCAGGTTTTAAGTTTTATTTATTTATTTATTTATTTATTGTACTGCAGATTGAACCCAGGGGCATTCTACTTTCAAGTTACACACCCAGCCTTATTTTATTTATTTATTATTTTTGTGGCACTGGGGATGGAACCAGGGAACATTCTACCTCTGAGCTATACCCCAGCCCTATTTTATTTTTTATTTTGAAACAGGGTCTCAAAGTTGCTGAGAGCCTCACTAAGTTGCCTAGGCTGGCTTTGAACCTGAGATCTGCCTGTCTCAGCCTCTCAAATACTGGGATTATAGGCATGCATCACCACGCCCAGCTTCTATTTTATTTTTTATTTGGAGACAGGGTCTTGCTAAGTTTCTGAGGCTGGCCTTGAACCTGTAATCTGTCTGTCTTAGCCTTCCAAGTTCTGGGATTACAGACATGCATTATCATGCCCAGCTCCAGTTTTAATTTAATTTGTCTTTTTTTTTCTTCTTGCAGTACTGGGGATTAAATCCAGGGTCATTCTACCTCTGAGCTACATCCCCAGCCCTATTTTATTTTGAAACAGGGATTCACTAGGTTGCTAAGAGTCTTCCTATGTTGCTGAGGCTGTTCTGGAACCTGTGATCCTCCTGTCTCAGCTTTCCAAGTACTGGGATTACAGGCGTGAGCACCAATTTTAATTTCTTTTTTTGGGGGGGTACTGGGGATTGAACCCAGCGGCATTCTACCTCCAGGCTACACCCCCAGCCCTATTTTTAATTCTTTATTTTGAAACAGGGTCTCACTAAGTTGCGGAAGCCTCACTAATGAGTAGCTGAGGCTGGCCACAAACCTGGATCCTCTGGTCTCAGCCTCCCAAGTACTGGGATTACAAGCGTGCGCCACCACGCCTGGCTTACCATTTTTAATTTCTATTTTTTTTTTTGGGCGGTACTGGGGATTGAACCCAGGGGCATTTTACCTCCAAGCTACACCCCCAGCCCTATTTTTTTATTCTTTATTTTTGAAACCAGGTCTCACTAGGTTGTGGAGGGCCTCACTAAGTAGCTGAGGCTGGCCGTGAACCCAGATCCTCCGGTCTCAGCCTCCTAAATACTGGGACTACAAGCGTGCGCCACCACGCCCGGCCCAGTTTTAATTTCTAATGCTACTTTTTACTCCCATAGCTCTCCAGGATATCTCGTTAGTTAATAGTTTGTGAATAAATTCTAAACAGAATTAATTCAGTTCTCATCTATTTCTTTTTGTACTGGGTACTTGGCATTCTGCCTCTGAGCTGTACCTCCAGCCCTTTTTTATTTGGAAACATGGTCTTGCTTAGTTGATTAAGGACTTGCTAAGTTGTTGCATCTGGCCTCAAACCTATGATCCTCCTATCTCAGCCTCCCAAGAACTGGGATGACAGGCATGTGCCACCACACCTGACTTCTCTTCCATTCTTAAAATTTTTTTTTTTTTTTTTTTTTTTTGTGGTACCAGGGGTTGAACCCAGGGGCGTTCTACCTCCGCGCTACACCTCCGGCCCTATTTTTTTTATACTTTATTTGGAAACCGGGTCTCACGAAGTTGCGGAGGGCCTCACTAAGTAGAGAGAGAGAGAGACAGGGAGAGAGGGAGACAGAGAGAGAGAGAGAGAGAGCTGAGGCTGGCCGCGAACCCAGATCCTCCGGTCTCCGCCTCCCAAAGTACTGGGATTACAAGCGTGCGCCACCACGCCCGGCCCATTCTTAAAATTTAAGTGAAACATATGCTTTTTTTGTTGTTCAAAGCCAGGCAAGTGTGATTGCAGGTGTGCATTTGTAAAGCCCTTGGTGAGAGGGTGAGTGTGTGTTTTCCCACAGGTGTGCACGTGCAGCAGGAGGGACCCTGAGTAAGAATATGCCTTCCCACAAATGTTCACTTTTGGGACTCGGATTGACAGTGTGCTTTCCTGCAGGTCTCAGCCACCTTTGCAGCTAGTCTGGTCAGCAGCCCAGCCATTGGAGCATACCTTTCTGCCAGTTATGGAGATAGCCTTGTTGTGCTGGTGGCCACAGTGGTGGCTCTTTTGGACATCTGCTTCATCTTGGTAGCTGTTCCAGAATCTCTGCCAGAGAAAATGAGACCAGTTTCCTGGGGAGCCCAGATTTCTTGGAAACAAGCAGACCCATTTGCGGTAAATGAAAATACTCAGTTCATAACTATCTAAGCCAAGCAAATAAAAGAATATAAACGCAGATTCAAGAATCAGAGCAGATGTTGATCCATTCTCTCTCCAGTAAAAATAGAAAAACTTTATTTTATTTTTAGTGGTACTGGGGATTGAACCCCCCAAAAGGGGAGTTCTTTGAGATACACCTCCAGCCCTATTTTTAATTCTTTATTTTTTTATTTATTTTTTTGCGGTACTGGGGGTTGAACCTAGGGGCATTCTATCTCCGAGCTACACCGCCAGCCCTATTTTTAATTCTTTATTTTGAAACAGGGTCTCGCTGAGTTGTGGGGGGCCTCGCTAAGTAGCTGAGGCTGGCTGCGAACCCAGATCCTCCGGTGTCAGCCTCCCAAGTACTGGGATTACAAGTGTGCGCCACCATGCCCAGCTTCATTTTTTATTTTGAAACAAGGTCTCGCTGAGTTGTTGAGGCTGTCTTCAAACCTGTGATCTTCCTGTCTCAGCCTTCCAAGTACTGGATTAAAAGTGTAACCACCACCACACCCAGGTGAAGCTGAAAAACCTTAATTATAACTGAGCCCAGAAAAATTGGTACCTAAGCCAAGCACATGTCATAAGGGAAGAGAATAAATATCCCGTTAATTCTCACAATTTTTTTTTTTTTTGGCAGTACTGGGAATTGAACCCAGGGGCATTCTACCTCCGAGCTATACCCCTAGCCCTATGTTTTATTCTTTATTTTGAAACAGAATCTCACTAAGTTGCGGAGGGCCTCACTAAGTAGCTGAGGCTGGCTGTGAACCTGCGATCCTCCTATCTCAGCCTCCCAAGTACTGGGATTATAATCGTACACGACCACGCCTGGCTTTTTTTTTTTAAACAAACATAAATGAAGGTGGTTCTTTGAAGTAAATTCACTTGAAGTTAGAAAGAACAGATGTATTTGTATGACTAAGGTAGTTATTTTTTCTAAGTTGTTAATATATCCACTTGGGTCAGAGGCTTTAAACTTATTTTGCAGATTGAGCCCTTGTTTTCTATAATCTTTTTTTGCAGGGAGCATTGTAGGGGAGTGTGCCACATTAATAACCAGGAAAAGTACTGAGAAAAAGTATCTAGTCCCCCATTTTCACCCCCTTATCTGCTTTGAAATTGCCCCCCCCCCCCTTTGTGGTGCTGGGGATTGAGCACCAGGGGCAGTCTACCTTTCAGCTACACTTCCAGTCCTGTTTTTTGGTTGTTTTTGTTTTTTTATTTTGAAACAGGTTCTCACTAATTTGCAGAGGGCTTCACTAAGTTTCAGGGACTGGCCACGAACCTGCGATCCTCCTGTCTAAACCTCCCAAATACTGAGATTACAAGCGTGCACCACCAGGCCTGGCTTGGAATTGTTCTTGAAAGAAGTGTGTGGTGTGTGTGAGGGGAAAATGAGCCAGAGACTTGATTTTTGGTTTTTGTTCCCCAACTTTACCTTTTTGGAAAAATACATATAATAAGAAAAGTAACTCATTAGAAACTTTTTTCTAAAATGCCCCCACAGGGCACAACCTGGGGACCTTACCCCACTCCCCCCCCCCACACACACACAGAGTGTCAGGCCATGAAAGAGGAGTTTGGGGATGGAAGCAGGAGTGGGCTGGGGGGTCCATCAGCTAGGCCTTTCACCTTCTGGTCATAAGGTGATCAAGTGACACATAGGAACTCCTTTGTGAAGCAGTACCTCTGACTTTTTGGGACAGTTGTGAGCATCATAGTTAACATATCAATGAACTAGTCTAGTTTCTGGTGGGCATGAAGGCCCCAATATATATTAGCTGTTTTTGTTATTACATAAAGATTATAGGATGATGACCTAGAAGCCTTGTAACACTATCCACTCCTTCAAT
Organism: Glis glis; assembly: GCA_004027185.1. Classification (NCBI taxonomy): domain Eukaryota; kingdom Metazoa; phylum Chordata; class Mammalia; order Rodentia; family Gliridae; genus Glis; species Glis glis. Next base: position 6,319 of record PVJS01061038.1, on the reverse strand, counting down.
AGCAGTGCACTTTTGGGTTCTGTTTGGTAGTCCTATGTAAATAAGAAGGATTCTTCAACAAGATAATGTTCAAAAAGTTCTTTCTGGGCCAGGTCCTACTTATTTGTGTACCAGGTTTACAGGCAGATTAAAGACCAACATTTTGAAGAATAGGGTAAATTTATGCATAATGAAAAACCCTATACTGAATATGACTTTAGAGAAATTCTATTATGAATCAAGAGAGAAAAATGATTTTCTTAAAGGTTCTATAGAAATATTGGTGGTAGCGCACACCTGTAATCCCAGTACTTGGGAGGCTGAGACCGGAGGATCTGGGTTCGCGGCCAGCCACAGCTACTTAGTGAGGCCCTCCTCAACTTAGTGAGACACTGTTTCAAAATAAAGAACAAAAATGGAGCTGGGCGTGTAGCTCAGAGGTAGAATGCCCCTGGGTTCAATCCCCGGTACCGCCAAAAAAAAAAAAAAAGTAAAAAATAAGCCAGGCATGGTGGCGCACACTTGTAATCTTAGTACTTAGGAGGCTGAGACAGGACGATCGCAGGTTTGCGGCCAGCCTCAGTTACTTAGTGAGGCCCTCCGCAACTTAGACTCAGTTTCAAAATAAAGAATAAAAAATAGGGCTGGGGGTGTAGCTTGGAGGTAGAATGCCACTGGGCTCAATCTCCAGTACTGCAAAAAATAAATAAATAAATAATAGTGCTGAGAGTATAGCTGAGCCGTAGAATGTCTCTGAGTTCAATCTCCATTAACGCACACACACTTATTACTTGAAAACCGTACTTCTGAAATAAGAACTTACAACTTCCATAGAGAGGTGATAGATCAATGTTAAGGTTCACTTGCTTTCATAATCCATTGGACATTTGTATTCCATCTTAGTAGATCAAAAATACTGAAGCAAATATCCTAGATTGTTGGTGGCATTTGTGTCTATTGGCTTTTTATGTTTGCTTTCTGCTTATTCCTAGTCATTGAAGAAAGTTGGAAAAGATTCTACTGTCTTACTAATCTGCATCACCGTTTTCCTTTCATACCTTCCTGAAGCTGGACAGTATTCAAGTTTTTTTCTCTATCTCAGGCAGGTGAGTAGTGGGTGTCTAGTAGCCTTTGAACGTGAGGAAGATCAAAGATTCAGATCTGTCTAAACATAATATGGAGAAACCACTGTAAAGAAAAAAACATGTGAACTTGAAAGATAGCAAAAAGCTGAGCATGGTGGCTAGTCACCAGTGTACATTAGGGTTCATTCTTGGTGGCTTACATTCTGTGGGTTTAGACGACTTTATAATGACATATATCCATCGTGATAGTATCTCTTCTCTTCCCAGAAGATCCTATGTGCTTTGACTATTCATCTTGCCACCCATCCCCAACTCCTAGTGGCCACTGATTTCTGTAATGTCTCCATAGTTTTGCCTTTTCCAGAATGTCATAGACTTGGAATCATCAGCCTCTTTTCGGGATGGCTTCTTTCACTTAGTAATATGCATTTAAGCCAGGTGCACAATTGTAATCCTAGTACTTGGGAGGCTGAGACAGGAGGATTACAGGTTTGCAGCCAGCTTCGGCTACTTAGTGAGACCCTCTGCAACTTAGACCCTGTTTCAAAATAAAGAATAAAAAATAGGTCTGGGGGTCTAGCTCGGAGGTCGAATGCCCCTGGGTTCAGTTCCCTGTACTGCAAAAAAAAAAAAGTAATGTGCACTTAAGGCTCATTATCCACGTCTTTTCTTGGCTTGATGATTCATTGTTTCAGAGTCAATTTCAGCCTTTGTTTGGATGTACTGCAGTTCATCCATTTTCCTACTGAAGGGTATACCTTGCTTGCTTCTAGGTTTCAGAAGTTATGAATAGAGCTGCTACAAACATTCATGCATCATAATGTTTTAAATCTATAATAACAACCATTAAATTTCACAGAGAAGTAAAGTTTATTCAGATGTGCCCTGACCTGGGTCTGATAGTGGCTAGCTTGCTCATCACTCTATGCACATTATTATTCATAGTACTTAAAATGTAGAAACAATCCAAAATTTCCATCAAGTAATGAATGAACTAACAAATGTTGTCTATCTGTACAATAGAATATTACTCAGCAATGAAGTACTAATCCATGCTACAGTGTAATGAACATACTTTGAAGTTACAAAGAATCACATATTTTAGATTCCATTATATAAAATGCTCAGAGTAGACAAATCCATAGAAAAGCAGTCGGTTGGGGAGAGGTGGGCTGGGGGAATAGAACTCCTTCCTAATGGGCTCCATGCTGCTTTGAGGAGTGATGAAATTTTCTAAACTTGATTTTGGTGATGGTTGCCCAACTCTGTGGATATACTAAAACCTTTTTGAATTGTACACTTAGAATGGGTAAAGTGTATGCTATTTAAATTCTGTCTACATAAGGCTATTAAAAATATTCTGTATTTATAAATATAGATTGAGAATTAATCCCTACATAAAGCTACATTTTCAGGTTCCATTTTTCTTTAGTTTTGTGTGATTAGATAGTAATAGAATATTGTTAATGTCAGCAGCACTGGATTGGAAGTCAAAGTTTCCAGCCCAGGCACTTTTATTACCTAGCCTTTTTTTTTTTGGAAACAGGGTCTCACTAGGTTGTTGAGAGTTGATATGTTACTGAGTCTGACCGTGAACCTGCAATCCTCCTGTCTCCACCTCCCAAGTACTGGGATTACAGGCATGCGCTACCATTCCTGACTACCTAGTAGTGTGACTGGAAGCAAGATACTCATTTATAAAATGAAAAAATATAAAATAATTTTAAGGTACTTTTTATGAATTTTACTAGAGCCAAAATAATTTATTTGCAGTACTGGGGATTGAACCCGGGGCATTCTATCTCTGAGTTACACCCCCAGCCCTATTTTTTATTCTTTATTTTGAAACAGGGTCTCACTAAGTTGCAGAGGACCTTACTAAGCAGCTGAGGCTGGCCGCAAACCTGTGGTCCTCCTGTCTCAGCCTTCCAAGTAATCCTTTTAATCCCAAGGATCACAAGTGTGCACCACCATGCTCGGCTTAATTTATCATTTTTAAAACTTGATTTTTGCCGGGCGTGGTGGTGCACGCTTGTAATCCCAGTACTTTGGGAGGCGGAGACCGGAGGATCCGGGTTCGCAGCCAGCCTCAGCTCGCTCTCTCTCTCTCTCTCTCTCTCTCTCTCCTTAGTGAGGCCCTCCGCAACTTCATGAGACCCGGTTTCAAACTAAAGTATAAAAAATAGGGCCGGGGGCGTAGCGCGGAGGTAGAATGCCCCTGCGTTCAATCCCTGGTACCGCAAAAAATAAATAAATAAATAAATAAATAAATAAATAAATAAAACTTGATTTTTTTGTCCCTGAGGATTGAACTCAGGGGCATTCTACCTTTGAGTTACCATGCCTCAGAGTCTGATGTAATTGGTCTCCAGTGAATTCCATCCTAGTATTGCTCCCTCTCCTTTCTCCCGTCATTTGCCCATCTAATCTTAATGTGCAGCCAGAGTCGACAGCCCCAGGCTTCTCTGATGATCAGACTGTTGGCAAGCACAAAAAGTCAAGTCGTTTTCTTTCATAGTCTCTCTGTTGCATGTTGTTGTTATATTTGTCAATTTGGGGTTTGGGGATGAAAAGGAATATGAAATAAAAGGTAGACATATAATAGAAAATATTATGAAAACAATATTTCATGCTGGGCATAGTGGCGCACGCTTGTAATCCCAGTACTTGGGTGGCTGAGACCAGAAGATCCGGGTTCGCAGCCAGCCTCAGCTACTTAGTGAGGCCCTCCGCAACTTAGTGAGACCCTGTTTCAAAATAAAGAATAAAAAATAGGGCTGGGGGGTAGCTTGGAGGTAGAATGCCCCTGGGTTCAATCCCCAGTACCGCCAAAAAAAAATTTCACAATTTAAGTTGTGTCTATTTGCAGCAATTTCTTCTGCCAGGTTTAGATATAAATTCCTGGTGACGTGGGCTCAGTGTTTAGCACTGCTCTAATTTGACACTGGTTTTTCTCAACTTTCCTCAGCTATTTTATCCTGTCGTTTTAATGGAACGTAACATCTCTCTGTTACTAATGTGTTTTCTTCCATTCCCGTAGGTCATAGGTTTTGGATCCGTTAAAATTGCAGCATTCATAGCTATGGTAGGAATTCTGTCTATTGTGGCTCAGGTGAGTGTCGTTTAACCTTTACATTAAAAAAAAAAACTTTTTATTTCTTTTTATCCTGATAACCACAGATTCACAAGAAACCACATATTCAAGTCCAGGGAGATCCATGAACTGCTGCCTCAGCGTGAGCCCCTGCTCTGGCACGTCCTGCACAGTTGGAGCATGGCTTCAAATCCAGGAAACTGACATGCCCCACAAAACCACTCCTTTTTAATAGAAAATTGAGGTCAGGATTTAGGGGGAACTTCGTACAGCTTTCAATAGAATATCTGTTGTAAGCTCTGCTGGATTAGTTCTTTTATGTGCCTTTAAAACAGTGAAATTGTAAATAATTATAATCTCTTAAATATTGCAAAATTAACCAAGAGAATGTTTCAGAGTTGTTTTAATGATGAAAAGTAAGTAGAAATGAATAACAATGAGTGTGGCGTGGTGGTGCACGCTTGTAGTCCCAGTACTTGGGAGGCTGAGACAGGAAGATCACAGGTTCAAAGCCAGTCTCAGCTATTTAGCAAGGCCCTCAGCAAACTAGTGAGACAGTGTTTCAAAATAAAAAATAAAGATGGGTGTGGTGTCACATACCTGTATTCCCAGTACTTGGGAAGCTGAGACAAGAGGATTGCAGGTTCGAGAACAGCCTCAGCAAGTAGTGAGACTCATCAGCCTAACACAAGACCCTGTTTCGAAATAAAAATAAAATAGGTGGGGTTATATCTCAGAGGTAGAATGCCCCTGGGTTCAATCCCCAATATCTAAAAAAAATAAGGGCTGGGAATGTAGCTCAGAGGTAAGAATATCCCTGAGTTCAATCCCCCAGGACCACAAAAGAGAGATTTAGCTGAGTATATATTTGTTAAAATTAACTTATACCAGTCCTAACTTTGTGAAACTATTGACCTCTGGCAGAATCCCTTCTGCAAATGTTCAGCAGGGGTTTGCTACACATCCATAGTTAAGTGCTTGACATTTCTCTGAGATGTCCCTCTCTCAATCATGATAACAGGTGCACAGCAGTTATAACCTTTTGGGAGGTTCTGGAAAACACCAGGTAGATAGGCTTCTCAGGGAGGAAGCCAAAGGGCCAGAATCCCAGGTCATCCCTGGAGCCCCTGAAACTCCACTCCTGAAGAGACACCCCAGTACTGCCTAGCCTTGGCTCACAGGCAGGCGGTGCACCCTTAGAGGTCTGGGTGAGTGGGCTTCATTCATAAGAGCTTGTGTTCAGATTCTGTGTTCATGTGGTTTCTCAGGATTGTCTCCTTTTCCTTTTCAGACGGTCTTTCTTAGCATCTTGATGAGATCATTGGGGAATAAAAATACTGTCCTCCTTGGCTTGGGCTTCCAGATTCTCCAGTTGGCCTGGTATGGTTTTGGATCTCGGGCCTGGTAAGCCTCACCCTTAGACTGTTGTGAGTTAACGGACAGATATGTCTTAGAGGAGCTTGGGCTGGTTGACTGTGATGAGAAGCAAGGGTTATTTCACTGGTTGTTGTAGTCAACATTTCAAAAACCTTTAGGTTTTAAGTTGGGCAAGGGTGGAGCTAGATAATTCAATATCATTTGTAAAGATTACCTTAGATGGCATGGTGGTGCCTGTAATCCCAGTACTTGGGAGGGAGGCTGAGACAGGAGGATCATAGGTTCACGGCCAGCCTCAGCAACTTAGTGAGACCCTGTTTCAAAATAAAATAGGGCTGGGGGTGTAGCTGAGAGGTAGAACACCCCTGGGTTCAATCCTAGTAGCACGCGCACGCGCGCGCACACACACACACACACACACACACACACACACACACACACACAAATGCCGTATCTCAACAGGCTTTTGCTGAATCTTTTTTTTTATTCTTTTCTCTTTTTGGTACTGGGGATTAAACCCAGGGGTATTTTGCCTCTGAGCTATACCCCCAGCCCTTTTTATGTTTTTATTTATTTATTTATTGCGGTACCAGGGATTGAACCCAGGGGCATTCTACCTCCGAGCTACACCCCCAGCCCTATTTTTTATTCTTTATTTTATTTTATTTTATTTTATTTTTTTGCGATACCGGGGATTGAATGCAGGGGCGTTCTATCTCCGCGCTATGCCCCTGGCCCTATTTTTTATACTTTATTTTGAAACCGGGTCTCACGAAGTTGCGGA
>PVJS01061037.1:0-11091 GCA_004027185.1 Glis glis | reverse complement strand
CAGTACTTTGGGAGGCGGAGACCGGAGGATCCGGGTTCGCGGCCAGCCTCAGCTCTCTCTCTCTTTCTCTCTCCCTGTCTCTCTCTCTCTCTCTCTCCCTCTCTCTCTCTCTCTCTCTCTCTACCTAGTGAGGCCCTCCACAACTTCGTGAGACCCGGTTTCAAAATAAAGTATAAAGAAATAGGGCCGGGGGTGTAGCACGGAGGTAAAACGCCCCTGGGTTCAATCCCCGGTACCGAAAAAAAAAAAAAATATTGCCAAGGTTAACACAGGCCCGTTGGTTTAAAAGGTGAGCAAGGTCGAACGTCCACCTCAGCGCAGCTGCCCACCCGCCTGAGGCTCAGGTCCCTCGCAGCCTTTCCACCATGGCCGTGCACCTGTGTGTATCTGCTTAGGTACATGGACACATTTCATAGAAGGCTTTTTGTTTGTGGTTCTGGGGATGGAACCCAGAGCTTCATGCATGCTGAGCAAGTGCTCGATCACTGAGCTACACCCCTAGCCCTTTTTATTTTGAGGCAGAGTCTAAGTTGCCCAGGCTGGTCTTGAACTTGCCAGCCTCCTGCTTCAGCCTCCCAAGTTGCTGGGATTATAGGCGTGTGCCACCAGCCCAAGGGATTTTTATTTTTTACTTGAGAGAGATACCTGGGGAGGCAGACTGGCCCAGGCTCATCTCATCTCTAAATTAGAGCTCTATGCAGAAGTATCTGGCATTCACTAAGCCAGTCTTTACCAGCTGTTTGGCTGCTCCAGTTTCTGCTCCTGATGGACATGCCGGCCAGCGGGTATGCCACTCAGGACAAAGGCCAGCATGGAGGAGTGAGGCCTGGGCCCTCCTCTGCAGCCCCACACTAGAACTTTCCTGCGCCAGAGTTCTTTGGCCCTCAGGGCCTCTGTTCTGGTTTCCTGGCCTCCCTGGTCTTCAGTCCCCTCAGCTTCCAGGTTAGGCCCCAGCCCTGCTGCTCCATCCCGCAGCCCTGACCCAGCCTCCCTCCAGGGCTCACACTCTTACCCAGGGATATAGTGAGGTTCTGGTGTGAAGAGGTTGTGTTTCTGAGTAGCTGTCATTTTGCCTCAACTCCGCCCTTGCTGGCTCAGCCCCTTCTCTGGGTCTGGCTCCCTTTCTGGAGAGGAGTCCCGTTGCCTGGTAACCATTGTGAAGGGGCCAGGCCACCTATTAACCCTGTTGGTGCTCCCAGGCACCAGCCTGGGAAGGTGTGCTGGCTAGAGGAAGCCCTAGGTTAGGATAGAAGGATAGGATAGAAGGTAGGATAGAAGGAATAAAATAAATAGGCAGAAAGTGGACATAAAGGGAGAACAAGGAAGATGTAATATTAATATGGAAGCCTGTGACAAGGCCTGTTACACCCAAAAGTTGACTGTCCTCGGGGAGGTATTTGTTGATCAGACAACAGAAGTCACACAAAAGATGTAACTTAGCAGGGCGTGGTGGCACACACTTGTAACCCCAGTACTTAGGAGGCTGGGACAGGAGTATCACAGGTTCAAGGCCAGTCTCAGCAATTTAGGAGGCCCTTTGCAACTTAGTGAAATGCTGTTTCAAAAATTAAAAATACCAAGTGCTGCGTGCATGTACATTAATGTCAATTTGATTTCCATTGTGATGTAAGACTATAATGCACTAATAAAAGCACATTAAAAAAATAAAAAAATAATAAAAAATAAAAAATAGCCGGGCATGGTGGCACACGCCTGTAATCCCAGTACTTGGGAGGCTGAGACAGGAGGATTGCAGCTTCTCGGCCAGCCTCAGCAATTTAACAAGGCCCTCTGCAACATAGTGAGACCCTGTGTCCAAAAAAAAAACAGCCAGGTGTGGTGGTGCACGCTTGTAATTCCAATATTTGGGAGGTGGAGACCATAGGATCCGGGTTTGTGGCCAGCCTCAGCTACTTAGTGAGGCCCTCCGCAACTTTGTGAGACCTGGTTTCAAAATAAAGTATAAAAAAATAGGGCCTGGGGTGTAGCTCGGAGATAAAACACCCCTGGGTTCAATCCCCGGTACTGCAAAAAAAAAAAAAAAAGGCTCTGGGGTGTAGCTCAGAGGTAGAACATCCCTGGGTTCAATCCCCAGTACCACCAAAAAAAAAAAAAAAAGAGAACAGCAATCCCACTTTGGTGGTGGCCCACATTCTCCCTGGAATGCATATTTTTTTATTTTCTAAATAAATCACTATGCCTCTTACTGGCATATGCTGATATTCTTTCCCATCATGGAAGCCAAGGACCTCACCAGTCCTGAGTTGAGGAATCAACCCTTCTCCCATGACACCACCAGCCCCAGAGCTCTGGAAATAGATTGAGAAGGGCTTACACGTTTTTGTTGTTGTTGTTGTTGTTGTTGTTGTTTTTGTGATTGAACCCAGGGGAATTATACCTCTGAGCTACACCCCCAGCCCTATTTTATTTTTTATTTTGAGAGCTTGTTTGGAGGTTCTAGCAGGGGAGCGCAGCTACTCGTATACCCTTGACCGAAGACCGGTCCTCCTCTATTCGGGGAAGGTTGTCCTCTTCGACCGAGCGCGCAGCTTCGGGAGGGACGCACATGGAGCGGTGAGGGAGGAAGGGGACACCCGCCTGGCCAGCCAGATCAGCCGAATCAACCCTGGCGATCAATGGGGTGACAGATGTTGCAGCCAGATCGCCCTCACATCCGTTATTTTTTATTTTGAAACAGGGTCTTGCTAGGTTGACGAGAGTCTCACTACTTGCTGAGGCTGTCCTCGAACCTGCAATCCTCCTATCTCAGCCTCCCAAGTACTGGAATCACAAGCGTGTGCCACCAAGCCCAGCTCTGAGAAGGGCTTAGACTCTTGTGGTCCCCAGCCTCTCCTGCCTGGCCAGGACCCAACTGACAAGCAGCCCCCACCTCAGGGTGAGGCTCTTACCCATCCTTCTGCCCTGATAAGGTCAGCTTCTAGTCAGGTTTCCCAGGTAGACAGCTGTGTGGACTCCAGTGCCTTCTCCTGGAGCAGGGCATTATTTCCCATCTTAAATTCTTTTTTTTAAATACAGGAGGGCCGGGCGTGGTGGCGCACGCTTGTCATCCCAGTACTTTGGGAGGCAGAGACTGGAGGATCCGGGTTCGCGGCCAGCCTCAGCTCTCTCTATCTCTCTCTCTCCCTGTCTCTTTCTATCTCTCTCTCTCTCTCTACTTAGTGAGGCCCTCTGCAACTTCGTGAGACCCGGTTTCAAAATAAAGTATAAAAAATAGGGCCGGGGGTGTAGTTCAGAGGTAGAATGCCTCTGGGTTCAATCCCCGGTACCGCAAAAACAAAAAATAATAATAATAAATAAATAAATACAGGAAAAAGTTAGTAGTTTCCACTCTATGTCAAATAGCATAAACAATACCGAAAGGCAAATTATAAACCAGAAAAAAAGTTTGCAACAAGTGTTACAGATATCATACCACCATAAAAACTTCTCATGACACAAAAACATGAAAAATTAGCCCCCCAGTATTAAAAGGCAAACCTAATGTGAACATTTTAAGAAAAAGGTAGAACCTGAATAAACACTGATCAAATGACAATGGCAGCGGTTAGTGCTCATTGCTAGGAGCCGCCTTCTGGAGCACTATTTGTTAATACAGAGCAAGTCAGAACAAGCCGCTGCCTCCACTCCCAGGAATCTAAGGAAGCACTCCGATACTTAGCCAGAGACACTTGTGTCGTGCCACTGGTCACAGCAGTATTTATCACAGGGAGGAGCTGGAGACAGCAAGGACAGGGCTTCCTCAGCAAACAACACAGCAGCCACTGTCAATCAGGCTCTCACAGGACACTGCACAGTACGGGAGGGGCCCCAGCCAGTGTGGAAACCCCGCACCCACTCAAATGCGTTTTCTCCAGTGTGTGTCTGTCCACCGGCCTGAGGGCCTCCGGAGTGCCAGGCAGGGCCGGTGCTGGATGGAAGGGTCAGCCAGGGCAAGGAGGGCTGGAGGAGGCTCTGTGGGTGGATAAGACGTCCTTGAGCGGGTCCTGCCTGGGAGGGCTTGGGGCCAAGGTCAAGGCTGGGGCTGGCAGGCCAGCCAAGGGCTTTGATGGCCACGTGCACCCTTGCTTCCTCAGTCTCACTACTGCTTTGCAGCTTAGCAGGACGGTTCAGTTCATCTGTGAGGCCTCAGGCTCCAGGCGGAAGATAGGCCCCATCACCCAGTCCGCCTGGGCCAGCATGGCTCCAGAGCCAAGTCTCTGCTGCTCTGCTTTCCCCATGACTAGGTTTTCAGATGGGGCAACAACAACTTTCTCCTCCTCCTCCTCGCCTTTCCTGGGTCCCTCCCTCCACTCTACCCCCTTTGGTTGACCCCCAACACCTGGTGGTATCCTGCAGGACTTGGCAAATACAGGTCCTGCTCCCCCTTTACCCTCAGCAGGAGCTTCAAACCTCCCAGAAGCCCCCAGGAGACCCCAGAGTGCAGAGAGACAAAACTGGAGGGGGAGGGGCGTGTAGGAGGTTGGGCCAGAAGTCCCTGGGCAGGTTAGGGATCATCTTGGCTGAGGTTGACCCAGGTGGCCCACCCAGCTGGGTGGGGGAGGGGCCTCTAGGAGTGGAGGCCCCCTGAGGCAGCTCTTCCTGGGCTGGACAATGCTTCTCTAGGGAGCTCCTGGCAACGGAGAGAGGGGCCCCAAGATCGGCCAGTGAGGTCACAAAGCCACACAGTGCCCTTGGGGAAGAGAATACTACTGGGGATGAATTTTGACCAAAAGGCTGTGAAATTCCTGGCAAATTTTTACATCAATGGAGGCAGACACTGGACTCATGGCCCCCTGAGGCAGAAGCCACTAGATCCCACCCAGTAATTTCAGAGGGCGGTGGTCAGGGGAGGGGGCAGTCCAGTAGGGGTGGCCAGGAGGCTGGGTGGCCAGTGGCTACTGGTCTCCTTGCAGGACTCAGGCTGTTGTGCTGGCATGGGGCCCTGAACTGGAGGCAGCCTGGGATGAGATGCCTCCCAAGAAGAAGGGGGCCCTAGCCGGCCTCAGGTTAGGAATGAGCACCCCCCAGGAGTGCACCGAGACCCTGAGGGAGCTGCGTGAGTGAGGGTCCTGGCTACCCCTAAGCTGTTCTGGGGAGGGCCGGGGGTGGTGAGCGCCTGCTGGGACCCAGGCACAGAACTTGCTTCCTGGGGCCAGTGCTGCAGGGACGCCCCCCGATCCTGACAGACCTGGATGTCCCCGGCCCCACCAAGTACCAGGTGCCCAACGCATCCCTGCGAGAATCCTCCCCACATCCCCAGTACAGCATTGGCCGCAAGTACCCGGGCCGAGGTGCGTGTCCCTTCCCTGGCTCCACCCTCGCCCCTGGGAATGGGTGCTCTGGGCCAGAAGCCCTCCCCACCTTACGGTCTGCCCCACTACAGAGGGTGGTGGCCGCAGGGCATGGCAGACCTTGTGGCTCCAGAGCGAAAGTCCTTTCACGCAGAAAACCGACTTTAACAGAGAGCAAAAGGTGGGGGCGCGTGCAGGCAGGTCCTGCGGGGGACCCCTGGGGGAAGGATGATGGAGAGCCAGGGAGCCAGGAGGGAGGGGCCAGGTAGTGAGTTGGGGTGATGGGCTGGGGGGGGGGAGGGTGGCCCAGTGGGGATAGGAAGGAGCCAGGGGGTGACTCACATCCGGCAGCCCGGGGAGGAATGCCCTAAAAGTGCCCACCACCTGTCTCCTCACAGTGGCCATCGCCTGCCGACTACAGGCCGCTGAACCAACCTGCCTTCCCCACCTTCAGCTTTGGAGGCCACCAAGGCCCTGCCTCCAAGACACCTATGGGCCACAGGCTGGCCTTGGGCCCCTCTACCCGTGCCCTGGTCCACATTTCTACACAGGACCAGGGTGAGAAGCGCCCCAGCCCCAACACCTACAATATCCTTCCCGGTTGCCATCTGAGGAGCCCACGCTCGCCTGCCTTCTCCATGAGCGGGTCACCAGGGTTTGCCTCCTGGGTCAGATCTTGTAAGGAGGCCTGGGTCCAGGCTGGGGTGGGATGGGGTGGGGGAATACGAGGGCCCAAGGGCTCTGGGCTGTTCCTGGGTGGGCTTCCAGCCCCCTCTCTCCGCAGCCGGAACACCAGGCCCAGCCGCCTACTACGTGGAGGATTGCTACAACTCGCGCTTCCCCTCTGCACCTGGAGTGGTCATCCAGGGTGTGCGCAGACCCAAGCGCCACAACACAGGTCCCTTTTGCACCCTCTAGGGCCGGCTGGGCCCAGCCTAGCCCCAGCTCTGGCCTCCCTTGGGGCTCTCCCAGGCCTCCCTCTGGAACTCCCAGCCCCCTGCTTGGCCTTCTGACTCTCTGAGCACCCCTGATCCATTCTGCTGGCTGGTGGGCCCTTCCGTGGGCTGTGGGCAAGAAGGGCCCATCCCAAAGCCCCTGCTGCCTATCCCTTTGCTCTAGAGATGCAGTTGGTTCTTCCAAACTCTGTGGTGTGTATGGCTGCCTCACCCAGTGGGCTGTCCTGAAGATGGGGCCCTCCGCTTCCCTGCCATTTCTGGATTTTCCTGTTGAGAGGTTTCCATTTGGCTGCCCCTGCAGAGAGTTCTCTTTTCTAGGGTGGTCTAGATGGCAGTCTTGGGCTGACCCTGAGCCTCCTGGTTTGGAACAGAATGGGAGGGGTCTCTATGGGCAGTGGGGGACACCCCTACCCAGTCATACCACCCAGGGGACTGATCTATCCTATCTACATAAGAGTCAGACTGTTCACTGAAGGAAGGACCTGGCTGCTGGGATGGGGTGGGGCCAGACCTCTGGAGCTGCCATCTTGAGGTGGGTCAGCCTGCCCAGCCACCAAGGAGGGCCCAGAGGACCAGCTTAGCAGTGCCTGACCCACTTCCCCAGGGCCTTGGCCTGAAGATTCAGCTGGGCTTGGTCACCTGCACCCTGAGCACCCTTGCCCATGGCCATGCAGGCCAACAGACTCCCTGAGCCTTCACTCATTAGATCCCTGCATCTGCTGAAGCAGCAGCCCAGTCACTGTCCCTCTCCTCATGACTGGCCTGCCCTACAGGAGACTCACCTGCAGCTAGTGGCATCCATTCCTCCAGTGCCCTCCCTGCAGTTACTCCTCCCCCACCCAGGGCCTCAGCTCCACCCAGCAAAGGCTGTGCCCCTGCTATTCCTAGCTGCAGCAGCAGCAGCAGCAGCAGCAGCAGCAGCAGCAGCAGCAGCACCGCCCCCTTGTGCAGAGAGAAAGCACTGGTCTCAGGAGTCTAGGTGCACCTGTTTCTTCCTCCATGCCTGCACCAGCTGGAGGTCAAGCCCCAGTGCACTGGGAACTTGGCCCCAGGTGAGAGCAGGACCTGCTCTCACCTGGGGCCTGCTTAGGGCTGCACCAGCAGGCACCCCAGGGATCCAAAATGAGGGTAGGTAGGAGCAGCTAGAATAATGGAGCAATCCCCTTCAGTTGGGCTGAGGAGGGAGAGCTTCCTGGAGAAGGCAGAAGAAGGGGCTTTCAAGGATGAGCAATGTTTGCTGAGCAGCAGGAAGGGAATTTCTTTTTTTCTTTTTTTTTTTGCGGTACCGGGGATTGAACCCAGGGGCGTTCTACCTCCGTGCTACACCCCCGGCCCTATTTTTTTATACTTTATTTTGAAACCGGGTCTCATGAAGTTGCGGAGGGCCTCACTAAGTAGAGAGAGAGAGAGAGAGAGACAGAGACAGAGAGAGAGAGAGAGAGAGAGAGAGAGAGCTGAGGCTGGCCACGAACCCGGGGGATCCTCCAGTCTCTGCCTCCCAAAGTACTGGGATTACAAGCGGTTCGCCACCACGCCCTGCAGGAAGGGAATTTCTAGCAGAGCAAGCTTCAGCAGCAAAGGCACATGAAAAGGAGAGAGTAGTGTTTGGTGGGTGGAGGACACAGAGCTGGAGGGATGGGAGGCTGAGGAGAGCTGAGTGCTGGGTCCAGGTGCTGGAGCACTTAGCAGCAGGGAGCCACCAGCCCAGGATGGGCTTCCTGCACTGCAATGGACAAGGGACACTGCAGAATCTGGACTCACAGCTCAATGAGGGTCAACCACGTTAGCCACGTTAGATCCTAAGGTGCCCGTGATGACAGTGCTGGTTTGTGTCCCACTGTGTATGCAGGTCTCACCCTGGTGCCACTGGAGGCTCGTTTATGTTTTATTTTTATTTTTTGGTACTGGGGATGGAACCCAGAGGCATTCTACCTCCAAGTTATACACCCAACCCGATTTTATTTATTTGGAAACAAGGTTTCACTAAGATGTGGAGGGCCTTGCTAAATTGCTGAGGCTGGCTTTGAACCTGCGATCCTCCTGTCTCAGCCTCCCAAGTACTGGGATTACAAGCATGCGCCACCACCATGCCCAGCTCTCATTTAGGTTTTAGTCTGCCTCCCCATTTTACCCGGAGGAAGCCAAGGTCAAAGATGATGTATTACTGTCCTAGGCCTGTGCAGCACACCTGGTGGGACCCAGGTGCAGGGAGCTTCTAGGGCGACGTGCCACTTCCTCAAAGCAAAAATTCTCTAAACGTCAAGAGGCTGCTGTGAGATCAGCAATAGGGTTGTTTGTGATTATGAACACAGATAATTTACTTGGATAAAATCCTTAAGGCAGGAAACTGGTCAGCAAGCTCCGCTTCCCGCCCCACCCCCACCCCCAGTCCCCTGCTAGCTTTCCCTAGGCCCGGGAGGCCCGCGGTAGACTGGCCGAAGGGGGCGGTCCGTGCGTCTTGGGCGGGGCCACGCCGGCAGCCGTCACTCAGCCTCGCTCAGGGCGGTGAGTCGCTGCCCGGAACCTGTGTGCGGGTGCGGCGGAGTTTCCCGGGGGCGGGTTAGCGAGCGGACCCGGGCTGTGCGGGGCGGAAGTGGGCGGTGCATACCTGCGCGGAGCTGCGCCGAGGGCGCGACCTGGCAGAGCTGGAGGCGGCAGGGGAGCGGGGCTCGGGCGGCCCCCGAGGTCCCGGGGAGCGGGCTTCGGGGGCTCCTGCGGCGCCCGCGGCTGCGCCGGGGGAGCGGGGCGGGGATGGGGCGCCGAGCCGGGCGACAGCAGGGGCTTCGGCCATGTTCGCGGGGCTGCAGGACCTGGGCGTGGCCAACGGTGAGGACCTGAAAGAGACCCTGACCAACTGCACCGAGCCGCTGAAGGCCATCGAGCAGTTCCAGGTGGGTGGACCGGTCCCGCATGCAGGGAAGTTGGGGCGCTCTGCCGCTCACGGTGGAGGTGCCGGGACATCCCGAGCCAGGGACACACTGAGGGACTCTGGGTGCTTTCTCGTTTTCGCGGTTGCCACGGGTGCCGCTGGGAACATCGGTGGAGATGCCTCTCTGTACTCAAGCCATCCGAGGTGCCTGGACAGAGTTAGCTGCTGCCAAAACTCACCCGAGCTGACAGACACTACTTCTGTAGACAGAGAATGGCGTGCTGCTGCCCTCCTTGCAATCGGCTCTGCCCTTCTTGGACCTGCACGGGACGCCGCGGCTGGAGTTCCACCAGTCGGTGTTTGACGAGCTGCGGGACAAACTTCTGGAGCGAGTGTCAGCCATCGCTTCGGAGGGGAAGGCTGAGGAAAGGTAGGTCCCCACCTGCAAACATGAGAAGGTGGTTGTGCCGCTTCTCAGCCTTGGAATGGACTGGGCAGCATTTATGGCCCTTTTGGCTGCACATCCCTACTTGTAGAGGTGGCCTGGGACTGTGTTTGAGGAACCTCCTCCACCGTGTGGCCTGCGTGTGGAGACCCACTCCCTCAGTCCTGCAAGTCTTCCCAGGTACAAGAAGCTGGAAGATCTTCTGGAGAAGAGCTTTTCTCTGGTTAAGATGCCATCCTTGCAGCCAGTGGTGATGTGCGTCATGAAACACCTGCCCAAGGTGAGAGCTGTGGGGCCAGCCTTCCCTGGGGAGCCCGTGTGCCATGAGGTGCTGCTTGACAAGCTTGCTTGCATGCCCTTGGTTAGTGGAAGTCTGACTGCAGTTGGTCCAGGCAGCCACCTAGCTGTCTTGGTGAGCCTCCTGCCAGAGTGCTGCTTGGTGAAACATTCTCTGCCAGCTTCTCCCAGAAGAGCCACATGGAGACCAAAGCTTGGCTTTCCAGTTGGTGTGTGGGAAAGAGCTGTGGGTATTCAGCCTGTCTACCTGCACCTATGGGGACCTGGGGTCAGTCACAGTTTCCCTTGTTGGGTGGGACTGGGCTGGAGATGGTGTCTGTGGGCAGCTAAGCCCTCTTGGCCAGTCCTGAGGGAGACCCAAGACATAGGCACCATTCACAGGAGGCTGCAATGTTTCGTGTTTGTCCTGTAGGTTCCTGAGAAGAAGCTGAAGCTAGTGATGGCTGACAAGGAGCTGTACCGAGCCTGCGCTGTGGAGGTGAAACGGCAGATATGGCAGGACAACCAGGCACTGTTTGGGGATGAAGTCTCCCCACTGCTGAAACAGTACATCCTGGAGAAGGAGAGTGCGCTCTTCAGCACGGAGCTCTCTGTCCTGCACAACTTCTTCAGTCCTTCCCCTAAGACCAGGCGCCAGGGAGAGGTGAGGGGGAGTTAGGCCTTGTGTAAGGTAGGACAGCTTCCAGAGGTACATGGCCAGCAGCTTCCCTGACTTCCCACTTCCCTATGAGTGTATGGGTTGTTTTGCTCCTGGAAGCATGACCTTATACAAGTGGCTGAAAAGAAGGTTGGTTAACCTGGGACTGGTGGTACACACCTGTAATCCTAGTACTTGGGAGGCTGAGATAGGAGGATCACAGGTTCGAGGACAGTCTCAGCAAGTAATGAGATCTGTTTCTTTCTTTCTTTTCTTTTCTCTTTTCTTTTCTTTCTTTTTTTTGGTACTGGGGATGGAACCCAGAGGCATTCTACCTCCAAGTTATACCCCCAACCCGATTTTTTATTTCTTATTTGGAAACAGGGTCTAAGTTGCCGAGGGCCTAAGTAGCTGAGGCTGGCTTCAAACCTGTGATCCTCCTGTCTCAGCCTCCCAAGTACTGGGATTACCACCACACCCGGCTCTCTGTTTCAAAATAAAAATAAAATAGGGCTGGGGCTGTAGCTCAGAAGAAGAATGCCCCTGGGTTCAATCCCGAGTGCCACAAAAAAAAAAAAAAAGAAGGGTGATTAATT